>JAJTUR010000092.1:0-206024 GCA_021399475.1 Hyaloscypha finlandica | reverse complement strand
AGCTAGACTTAGAACCTAACGAATACCTATAGAAGACGTCTAAACCTTTATAGTAGGAGGTATATCTAGATACGACGCTTAACGCTTTTATAGAGTCGTAATTAATACTAGAGTAGCTAAGTTTTTAACTACTAGTCTCGATTAGTTCAAGGCTCTATAGCGTACTAATATAGCCTTATTCTCGACGAGAGTACTAAGGGTCAAGTTATAGTCTAATTCAGTATTAGATCCTCTTCCTCTATTGGATCTATAGTAGTAGAAACACTAATTAGGCAAGTACAATTCTATATTATACTTATAAAGACTCTATTTCTCCTTAGCTTAGCCGATATAGACAAGCTATAAGTCTACTTTAATAACCTCACTAATTACATCATTACTCCCACTAGATATCACGTACCTATTATATGACGTTTTAGTTACTATTTTCTGCTTTGGAATACTAT
This sequence comes from Hyaloscypha finlandica, assembly GCA_021399475.1. NCBI lineage: Eukaryota > Fungi > Ascomycota > Leotiomycetes > Helotiales > Hyaloscyphaceae > Hyaloscypha > Hyaloscypha finlandica. The sequence continues at coordinate 205,578 of JAJTUR010000092.1, read as the reverse complement.
ATTATAAAGCTTCATTTCTGAGTCCTTTACCTATAATCCCTGCTTTCTTATAGAGGTTAAATTACGACAATTATACCATCGATTCAGCTATCTATTAGTTAGTAAGCTCCGGAACGTCCTAGAACGAGCTAGCTACGACGTTAATATAGAAGCCCTAGAGTACCTCACAAAGTACTACGAATACTATTAAAAGAATAGAGTATCCCCTAGATAATTTAGATTTAACTTAAGAGACGATATAAGCTTTAATTTCTCAATTATCATTAATATCTTCTATATCTCCGGGAAGCCTATACTCTATATAGTCGATAAAGGCACTAAATACCATAGGGGCTATTAGCTCTAGAATATTAGTACTATATATACCTGGGATACCCTGAAGCTATACTAGATTAATACCTATTTAGGTCCTCCTAATTAGATTATTATAGACACCGGAAAGTAGTTTATAAGTAAGGAGTTTACTTAACTTATGAATACTATAGGAACTAAGGTGAAAATCGTCCCTATAGAAGCACACTACTCTATAGGAATCGTCGAGCGCTACTATAGCTTAATTCAATACGCTTACTTGATTATTATAGCTAAAGTTAAGGGAATTACGAAGGAAATAGTACTATAGATAGCCTTTAAGGCTCTAAACGATACCGTAGGTATTAGTAGTATAGTTCCTATACTCCTAGTTTATAGTACACTACCTCAATTAACTAAATATGACCTACTATTACCTTTAGTCTCCTAGCGATTAGTGGCCCTTAAGAAGGCGATAGTAGAGGTTTAGAACCTATGAGCTAAGTATTAAGTCGAAGACGCTCTAAACATATAAAATAGACCCTCTATAACTAATATCTATAACCTTACCCTGAATTCGAACGTTTTAGTATAGTATAAGGGGAATACTAGCTAGAAAGGTAATTAAGAGGGACTATATAAGCTTATAGCTATAGATAGAGAGTTATATATACTAGCTTTACTATACGGTAATATTACCTTTCGATTAACCTCTATAAAGCTATTCTACGAAGGAGATATAAAGATTAATAACGAACCTAAACGTGATCCTAAACTCTATAACCCCGAACTCTATAACAAAGACAAAGGTAATACGGACATGATTCCTCCTACTATTCTACTAAAGCGTAGTAGAGGATAACCCTATAAGTACCCTAATATAATAGTATTCCTATAAGATAACGACGATAGCTTATATAACAATTCCCGTTAAGCTAAAGTTACTAGCCTCCTAGAAAAGGGCATATTTAAGGTCAGTTCTAGATCTTAGGTACTAGAAGGGGTATATATCTTTAATTCCCGCTTCGTCGACGAGATTAAGAATAAGGGCACAGAAAAGGAGTATAAGAAGTCGAGACTAGTCGTCTAAGCCTATAATAATAGTAAGAAACACATAGTATTAACGTAATCACCGACTATTCAATATATTAGCTAGAGAGTTATCCTCTATATCACTACTATAACTATAGATACCTTAGGACTATACTTATAGGACATATCACAAGCCTACGTCTAATCGTCGACTCTACTAAATCGCGACTTCTATATTAACCCACCTCCGAGCTTACGAGAGAGCTAGATCTAGAGGATAGTTCGGTATTAAAAGTCGTAAAACTACTCTATAGAGTACCAGAAACCGGAAACTACTAGTTTAAGACCTATTACTCTCACTATATGAATAAGCTAGCTATAAAGCAATTAACGTACGACCCCTACCTCCTCTATAGTAATCGCCCTTCAGAATTATTAGCCTTTAGATTAATGATACTCTATTCCTCAGAGACGACGACTTCACTGAGGTAGAGTATCTAAAGCTCCTAGAGGCTAAATTCCTAGCTAAGGAGTAGAACGTCTTACGACTAACTATAACCTCAAGTTCAATAGAGGTATTATTTATACTAATTCTACTAGTATTACCTTACACAGGAACGCTAGTACGGTAACCTCTACCTAGTAATAGCTAAGAACACGACTATAATAAGTAGTAGAGGCGTTATATATCGAAACCTCACGATTAAGGAATAATACATCGCCTAGCGAGCTCAAGGAGCCTATATTATATTAACTTACTAACTAGAGGCTTCATACGACTACTTAGTAGCCGCTTAAGCTATGAACCTACGGAAACTAATATTAAAGCCCTTAATAAGCGTATTCAATAGTAAATCGAAAATACTACTAGAGGACTACGTTTCATTAAGCTAGATAAGGAGTCCCTATACCTAATCATCTTTATAGACGCCTCCTTTATAGGTAATCGAGACTTCTCCTCTTAGATCAGATACGTTCTAGTCCTAGCGGATAGCTCTAGACACGCTAATATTATCCACTAGTCGTCTATAAAGTATAAGAGAGTCACTAGAAGCGTTCTAGCCTTAGAACTATATAGTATAGCTCACGGTTTCAATATAGGTAGCTTAGTCAAGACTATAATTAATAGAATACTCGAAATAGAAGTCCCACTAGTCGTCTATATAGATTCGAAGTCCCTCTACAAATGCCTAGTTAAGCTAGGAACTATACGAGAAAAGCGACTCATAATCGACGTAATATACCTCCGCTAGGTTTACGAATAATGAGAGATTACGGAAGTTAAGTGGATCAAGGGAGAATCGAATCCTGCCGACTCAATAACGAAATCAAAGCCCTCGAATACCCTCAAGCGTCTAATTAATATAAATACCATATAGTTAGACGTTAAGGAATAGGTCAAACACGAATAGGGACATATAGAATAGAAGGAATAGATATATGAAATAGGAGGAACGGGTATATAGAGGGATATAGGTATATAGGAGGGCACACTAAGCACTTAGGGATAATCTAGTACTAGGCCGGATTAGGAAATCTATATACGAATAAGGGACACTATTTTTCGTGCATTTTTAGTACTTTTGCGTCGGTTTTTCGCGTTTTTTAGGTAGTTACTAGTATTAGTATAACCGGTTTCCCGAAGGTCATGTGATTTACGTCACATGATTTCCTATATATAGGACATGGGGTATGGGACATGGGATATACCGGACACTAGTACTAATTAGGATTAGCGTATTTAGGGATCACATATCAGAACCTCGATACTATAATCCCTACTTACGGAATATAATAACTTCACTAACCTACGTAATTAGTATTCCACGCCTACGTAACGGTGCTACGTATTACTAGTGAACCGACACTAATTTATATATATAAACTAATTAGTATTAGTTCACTAGTAATATATAATACTATTATATAGTCGTAGAATACTAATTATATAAGTTAATAAAGTAGTTATATTTTATAAGTAAAGATTATAATATCGAGGTTCTAATATATAATCCCTAAATACACTAAGCCTAATTAGTACTAGTATCTAGTATGTCTTATTTCTTATATATCCTATATCCTATATCCTATATCTTATATCTTATATATAAGAAACGAGGTTATATAACAAAATCACATAACCTCTAAGAAATTATACTAATAGTAATCTTATTATATTATAAGAATACTACTAATTAGTAAGCTAGCTAGTACTTATTAATTACTAGATTATATATATATTATTAAAGCTTCTTATTTATAAGAGGTTTCTCTAAACTTCTAAGAAGAAATAGAGATTAGTTTTATATTAAATTTAATACTAATAATTTTTATATTATATATTCTAATTTAACTCATTACCTTATTACTTATTATTAATTACCTTATAACTAGTTTTATAAATATTTATTTTTCTTTTAATTAATATTAATATAATAGAAGTAGCTATTATTAATATTAAAGAAAATAACTAAAAATAAGCTATATTAAATAACTTTTATATTCTTATAAAAAAGAAGAAAACTATATAAGCTCTTTCTAAAGCTTATATTAAGTAAGTATTAGCTAATATATTTAATAATATTATAAAAGGAAAATAGTAAAGGTTTAATATTATTTTCTAGTATTTAATTCCTATTTATATATTATATTAATAAGCTACTAGGTATAAAAAAGACATTAATAACTAAATTACTTATTAAATATCTTTAGAGAATACTTATACTAATCTTTACTATAAGCTTAGTATAATAATAGAAGCTATTAAAGAGTAATTATCTTATTTCTTTAAGTACGCTTCTTAATAAAATATATTTCTTCTTTTAAATAAGGAAAATATACTTCTCAAATAAAGCTATATATTCCTATAAACTCTCGAATACTATTAAAAGATAATATTCCTTACTACTAACTAGGTAGGGCAGATTAATAATACTATCACTAGTAGGATCTACTTTAAACTAAAGTATAACTAGTTAAACCTAGAGTAGCGGACCGATATCTAGTAATACTTTCTGGAAAAGGTAGCCACGCCTCAGAGAGCACTAATTTACAGCCGGGGCACCTTTGAAGATTAGGTACGGAAGGAGCACAATGGTCGCGAGTATATCCTCCACGTGTTCGAGAAGCAAACTGATTAACGGTATCGTTTCAGATCAAAAATCTGGTGTCCACGGCTCACGCTCTGGCCATTCAAGAGGGATGCCAGGTGAATATGTCCCATCTGTAAGTGGCTATTACCGTATGTGAGGATTTCGAAGGCGATTTCAAGAGCGAGTGGCCGAAGGAAGCAATGAACAGTTATTTCTAGCCGAGACCGGGGTATTTTGAGAATCGGAGGGGCAGGATTGAGCTAGTGATTTCTCATTGTTTGATTTTTGGATGTTATACGGTCGGCCATTCATGTATGTATCTATACGACTCGATTTCAGCCGGGCTGAATTCGAGCTCCGGAATCTTGGTGGCAAAGTCTGTCGCCACCTTCTGGATAGAATACGACGTAGGATGGATGGCCTGTAAGCGAGGCCGACAATTAGGAGCGAATACGAATATGACGTACAAAACATATCACGGGGTGATATGCTAAAGTTAAACACTCACCCGAAACACGCTAAACTATAGTTCTAACTCTCAGATTAATTAACTTAATATTTTAAACTTCTGCGAATAAACTAACTAGCTTGTTTATCCTACCTATTTAAAGGGCTGTACTGCCTCAACTCGGTTTCTTAATCTCTTTCTATCCACGATCTTTTTCTATCCTAATAGTACGCCAAGTTTATATCTATATTCTATTATCCAGAATGTATTTCTCTGAGAATCTCCTTACAACTGCTATCACGCTATTATGCGCAATATCTGGTGTTGTAGCATCATATACTTGCCCTTCTCAAACGACCCTTGATAAGGATGGCAAACCTAACTGCTCACCGGGAACCTACTTCTGTGGGGGGCAGGCAGACAAGTGTGGCACTTTTACATATTATTGCTGCCCAAAATCAGACTGTTGTAATAAAGACGACTGCTAATAAGTATATTTTTTATTTTTTATTTTTTCTAACCTTTAAATAACTAAAACTAATATTTTTTAGTTTCTTATTAGACCTATAATCTAGTGTATAGTATGATGTACTAGTACTCTATTATACCTAGTTTTAGGAAGGTAGTAAAAAAAAGCAGCGAGGAGGGCTGATTATATTAGGAAATTAGAAGGTCTTATTATAGGTTATGTAGTTACTTATATCAGCTACTAGTAAATACAAGCTGTATTTATTTGAGAGTTAGAGGTTTCTAGGGCTAATCTATAAACGTAAATTTTTTGAATAAACTATAGTTCTTTTTTGGGAATAAAACATGAATTTTTAATTCAAGAGAGCTGAATTTTTAATTTAAGATTTTTAAGCTATTTTTAGAAAAACTCAAGGGAGTTATAAACTTTATAAACGCTAGGAAGGCTTAAAAATATAAGAGTTTTTAGGGGAGTTTTAGTAACAAGACCTTATTATAACGACGCGTGCGAGTATATATCAGGGACGAATGTATGAGGAACGGTAGTAATCTCATACTGTCGATTTAAGGTCACCGTATGTGTCAAGGATCCTGACTGTCTACTCCAGAGACCAGACATCGACACTTGCAACATTTCGAGAAATAGTGCACCCGCAGTTACAATAGCAAGAAAGCAATGTCGCCTTTGAGTTGCCAATATCGTGACCCATAAGATTGGTGTTGAAAGATATGATAACATCAAGCTCTGGGCTTTCTGTGGTCGTTTTAGCATCTCCAGGAATGGAGTAAGCCTTCTAAACATGCTGTCGATAGAACCCCAACACAGCTTTAAAATAACGGCAACTAGTGTGGAAACAATGCTGTACGGCGCGAGAGAAAGCTGGTAGTTTCCCAGAAGCAAATTGCTTTTATAGACAAATGCCGATTGATATAGTCCGGCCGTCTTTGACAAAGCATACAAAGTGCCAAGAGCTGATACGATGGCAGCAAGAATTACGCCGTAAAAGACGCCGATTCTTTTCCTGAGCCTACGCGGTCGCCACTCTTCGCCATTGTTTTTGACTTTAGGCGTTTGATCCGGCCGAGCAAAGTAGCCAAAAATATCTCTCCCGCGTCTTTTTACTGGGGGTGAATGAATTAAAGAGCTTTCTCTACGCCGAATTATCCTTAATTCCCCGTAGTCTAGAAAAACAATTGAATTCTGTAGACTTTTCGTAACTTGGTCCATGGTTGAATGATCAAGTCCCTCAAGCGATTTCAAACTACCGTCCCCTCGCACTGCAAGAGCTGATGTTGACAAAATATTGGGATCGTAGGAGAGGCCTAGAGGTCTAGTTTGAGGACGGCTTGTATACAAAACTCCTCCTGCGGCGATTCCTAGAACCAAACATAATATGCAAATTACGATTGCAAATCAAAATTTACGACCAGACGAGGAGCGACTTTAGTGACTGAGATTTCAAGACTACCAGAATTTGTTGCAGCCTTCGGAAACGCTGCAAAAATGACCTCGCTGAAGAATCTTTGCTTTAAAAGCTGAGCCTGGTAGTCGAAATCGTCTGCTGACATCATGGTGGCTGGATCGAGCTTATATCTCCCAGCTAACAAGAGTAGCGGATCATCGAAGGATGAAATTACCAAATTGTTAGTAGCGCTGGTGCCTCTCATATTGCCAAGCAAAACGCTTGTCCCCCGGCTTCCAGGGGCGCCGAGAAAAGACTCCTCGAATTCGGTGACATCAAACATGCTCGAATTCAGTGGCCGGGATGTTCGATTGAATGTCCCCTCGTCGAAAACAAGAGTGGATTCCTGTTGAGAAGTTGTAATGGTGACAGGAATGTTGGCTGTAAGATAAGACGTTGTACAACTTCGTATAGTGAATGGGGAGGGATTTGTCCCATCTGGAGGGCCCCAAATAAAAATGTAGTCACCGGAATTACAATGCTCGGAATTTCCCTAGAAATGTGATAGACTACGTTATAGTTCAGGGAAATTCGGGCGTACCGTGAAATTACCCCAATATCCACCTCCAACTTCAGGGACTTTGTTAGTGAGAACATCCATCAATCAATGTCGAGTTCACTTGTAATTCTGTTGATATTTCGGGATCTGTATACCACTCAGTCATATTAGTGACATCTTGACATAGAAACAGCAATCTAAAGACCTCAGTACTTCCATTCCATGATTGCGTTGAGGGCAAAGCCGTTCGTCCCAAATTGGGAATCTCGCCTCGCGGCCAAAATGGCATTGCAACAAAGTCGGGACCTGTCCATACGGATGTGTTCAGATTATAGAGAAAATTTGCCGTCGATTTCGCATATACGCAGATCACGGCATAAAGTGACGGGATTACAGGGCATAATTATATGCACTCCACTAAAGTGCCCTGTAAGGTCTTACCTACCCCCTGAAGGCTATTTCGCTTAAAAAATAGGCTTATAGGAGGGGTAAACCACCCGATTCAATTGATCATATGTGAGGATATACTTTAGCTATATATTACTACTTTCTCCTAGCCCTTCTTTCGCCCTTCCTTATACTCGTTCCCTCCCTATAATCTAATTACCTCTTTCACGTGATGAGGAATTACCTTAATCTACTCTTGGATTTTTCTTTGGCTAGCTGTGCCAGCAACCTGGACTCCTTTTCGTTGCTATCTTCCTCCATTCTCTTCATCTTCGCATCAATTCCTTCTTGTTTCGCGCGTACCTCTTGAAGCTCGGCTTCTGCGGCTCTGGTGTGCTCTTCGGCATTGCGTTTGTCGCGTTCCGCTCTATCTATCATGTCTTGGTACCGTTTTCTTCCTTCCTCTTGCAAGCGTTCGAAGTCCTTTCGGATGTTATTCTTCTCTTCATCGAGTCCTTTCTCAAATTCTTTCAGTTTCTCGGTATGGCGACGTTCTTGCTTTTCCATTGCATCCATCATGCGCTTGTTACGGGCCTTTATCGCAGCTTGGTGCGCTTCTTGTGCCTCTTTCAAAAGCTTCTCGTGTCCTTTTCGCTCTTCCAGCAGATCTTTCTGGAGCAGTTGGCCAGCAGCCGTCTGATCAAATGATCATTTCTGATCAATCATCTCCCGCTGAATATCCAAGACCATGTCTCCTCAGAGCGATAGGATATGGTCAACAATGTGCATTGCAGATCCTTTCGTGTCATCGTGGTGAAAGGCCTTGCTCCCAATCTCAATCATACCTCCCCAGTAATCTCTCTGGAGATCCTGCTCGAACCTGATTGCTTTCTTTCGGTTATCGGGATCTACTATTTTAACCCACATTGTCGTAGCAAGAACTACGTGCGAGAGCTCTGTCGTCCCACACAGAGCCTCAAACATATTGAGATTCTTCAGGGTAGAGCCGCCCATGCGGTTATCCGTGATTCGATGGAGGTAAATGATACCGGCAAGCTTCAGTTCTTTGTTCGAGTATATTTGGCCTAAGAAGTAGGTGACCTACTGCAGAACTTCAGAGTCTGATCGATAGGTGTCATCGAAGCCAGGGGTGTCAATGAGGGCCACTGAACATCTCCGGGAGCTGAGGGAATATATTCCTACTTCCGAAGTGCCTGCGCACAGTCAGCTTCCAAAATACTTAAAGGGAGACAGAAACACCCACAGGAAGCCAAACTATGCCCTATCTTCACATCATCGCCTGTGAGGCACTTAATAAAACTACTTTTCCCGAAACATTAGTATAGATCACATATAGGTCCTAGGTATACAGGTACTCACCTCAAGTGACTTAAAGTTATCAGCTTCAGATGTGAAGGGCTAATAGAAACGCCGAGCTGTCTCCTTGAAACTCGAAAGTCTTTTGATCTCAGATAAATTAATAGCCACCGGGCAACAGGTGGCTCGAATACTGGATTCGGGGGTTTCATGTCCAAAAAAGAGATTTCTCGGCTGACTTCTCTGATGGGAAAAAGTCTGTTTAAATTGAGTTGATGTAATGTCTAAGTAAACTTCATATATCGGGTCCGGCAAAAAGTCAACGCTGCATATAAATATTAATCAGCTTGCGCGTTCAAAATTTCAAACAGCCTGTTCGATTCATTCCCGAACTGTATAATAACGTTCCTGACGCTAAGAGATTCCCCTCTTCAAGCCCATATCAACCTTCCGACATCCCAAAGGCTCCGCATATCTTCTCGCTATGCATTACCCCATTCTTTCCGCTGTTCTCGCTGCCAGTGCAATTCAATCAGTCACGGCTCTGGCCTGGCCTCAGACCGGCTGTCCTGCTGGGCAGAAATGTTCAGTCTACCTGGTAAGATTAACCACCAATTCCTGCTGTTACCTTTGCTGACACGGAAAAGGACTGACCCTGTGATCTCCTTTGCTGTAACATTAGTTCTATCGATCCGGACGATGACTAGAAGACCGCTTACAGCTCCGGAACCTGCGTAAATCCATACGATCTCTGCTGCACAGATGGTAGCAACGGCCAAACCTGTGATCATCAAGGCAAGAGAGAGGAAGGCTGGTTGATGAACGGGACCGTCACAGATAGGGGGTTGGAATCAAAAAATTATAGGCGGTAGAGCACTGTAACTAAATAGTGCTCAATTGATGGATGAAGTGCCTGGACCTCCCTCCAAGCTTCCTTTGAGCGAGGCCAAAAACTTCTAATCTGTCCCGAAACTCCTCTCACATGCAAAAATGTGCGACTTCAAATCGCAAGTGCTTCTATCACCAGCCAAAATCCTTAGGAGCCCACTTGAAAATCTCAAGAGAGGTACGCATTAAAAAAACCAAAACTTGACTGCGTAGTTGAAGGAAACGAAATTCAGAAGTCAAAGGCCAATGTTCTGCTAAAATATGCTACTACAAAGTTTCCCAAGAATGCGCTTCAAATTTCACATGGTGCTGAAGGGCAGGCTTCGGAACAGACATAGAAAGATACTTCGTTGTCAATACTTTCCAGGCGTTTTGATTTCGATTTGTTGATTGCTCCCCAGCGCACAGCCCTCGATCGCCAACCGTTCCAGGGATCACTGTGCGCAATTCACAATTGCAAATTGATTCCACTTCCATAATCCCGATCGGGTCAGCCCTCACTCTACCATCCCATTAGCAAGGCCACACCATTGTAACTTGCTAAGGCGGCAAGCCCGGCTTGAAAAAACCAAAAATAAATCCCCTTGTAACGTCTGAATCGATCAGAATTGCCCTAAGTTCATACTCCGAGAGATTGGAACTTACCCCTTGCCGCCTTCTCCTCCCTTTGAATAGCCAACCATATACATATATCTTGATACGGTCCAGCCTGCACCCATCAACGCGGAAGCAATTGGAAAGCGGAGGCCAGCAAGCAACAAAGCTGCCACAGCTGATGGCTGATTTTCGATGTGGTTGGCATGAGCTCTCTGGGCGCAGTTGAAACGGTGGGCGTCCTCGTCAGTCCTATCAGCCGGCGCGTACGCAGCCGGATATGGGCATTTCGCCTTTTTGCGGTAATTGCCAGTGTTGATACTGTGGTATGAATTGAGGAAGAAGGTAGAGGTCGCCGCGAGAAGAACCCATCTGCCAATTCATTAGCGACGAGCCACCAATCAAGCGGAGCGCCTACCCATAGGCGGGATCAATGGTTACGGTCGTCATTCTGCTGAAGATGTTTGGGTTTGGTTAATTTGCTGAGGAATTGGGGGAGAGGGACTTGAAGCTGAGAGGTGGAGATTGGGGAAAGAGGGAGAGGTGGCCTCGAAGCTTGAATATAAGCTTCCGAAACAGCTTCGAAGGCAGAGAAGGAAGGAAGGAAGGAAGATGTCCCGAGGCCGAATTAATGTCTCCGGCGCCAACCACACGCGTACGATGGCCACCTAATTGCCCGACTGCCTGTTGTGCGACGGAAACTTCCAGGTTTCAAGGTAATCGGGACAATGTCTAACTCGAAGCCGGGACGGATGTTCGAATGAAGTCGGCAGGATATGATGATGTTGCTGTTGGGAATTCGAAGATTGACGACGTAACCAGCGCCACCATGCTACTTGAAGAAAAGCGGGCCATTGCGCCAACAGCATCGAGGTATCGACATCGACACACAGCGTCTGAATGCAGTCAGAGCTTCTTGCGCATTCGTGGCAGCCATGCGCATTTATATTCCATTGGCCTGCGGCACGGAATATCCCATGCTTGATCTAATTCGGCATGGCCCTGCATTGAACCAGGATCTCCAGAGCACGCAATCGAGGACCACGATGCTGATTAGTGACCCCCCTCAATTGGGAACTTCGAACTGAAATCTACACTATAACCCAATACTTTTTGTGATTTCTCACCTGCCAAGCCACTTGCTTCTCACGGAACGAGAGAGTCTTTGCCTCGTTCATTATGACTAATTCAGTCTACATGGATTGGGGTACAGAGAGATTTCTTGTGAATATAGCCCATGCAACCAATTTCTTGGTGTGTAAGTAAGTTCTCGTCCTAAGGAGGCGTGTAGAGGTAGCGGTTTGATATAGAACATATTGACTTGTCGCATTTAATGGGAATCTAAACAGCGAACATGTGCCATCTCGATTGTATTTCCCGCGTGAGAGCACATAAACCTCCAGTGACCATGAGCCTTGGTCTTTTAACCCTCCTCACCATTGATATCAATCTCATCATCGCTCGGATCGTCTGTCCTAGCCGGTTTCTTACTCTGAGCTGCAGCAGAGATTCCCTTTGCAGTAACCCAAAGAAAATAGTCTGTTCGATAATGATCGATGTGGTGGAAGAAGGCATGGAATCTTGGTAGATTAGCCATAATCCCTGAAAGATTTATCAAGCAGGCATGAACATACTGGTGATCCTTTTCCTCCTCTCTGAAGATCCTGTCATAAATCTCCCTTTGCTTGAATTCATCCATTTCCTTTTGATATTTGTCAAAGTCGAGTTTTTCCCTGCTGTACTCTCGGACCGCTCGTTCATTATAACTGTCAAATACAGGTCTTTCAAGCAACAGCCCTAGACCGGGGGCTTTCGGAATGCTGATGTTGGCTGGACCATAGCTCTCTCGGATTATGTCTATTGAGGTGCCACACCTGACAACAAGCGCTGCCATTGCTACCATTTTTCGGATCTGGTGCATCATAAACGACTGACCGTGTACTTTCAAGGACAACCATTCAGTGTTATTGATGATTATTGGACCAGCTCCAACCTTGAACGAGCGGATGACTCTCTTGGCGGAGGGGTCTGAGAATGACTTTTGAATCGTGTAGTTGTGAAAGTTTCGAGTTCCGATATAGCAATCGAGAGCTTCTTGGACTCGTTGTCGGCGAGACGCTGAGATGCGGTAGGCTTTCTTAGCAGTGATGTAAGCAGTCTTGACGTCTTTGACAGCCATTTCAAGTGGCGTGAGAACCGATACAGTCTCGGGTGCTGGCTCTTCCTCCTTCACTGCCGTTTCTTCTCCTTTCATGGCTTCAACGCTAGGTTCGATGCTATCGGTTTCCTTAAGCCTCGATTTACTGTCCTCCTTCACTTTTTTTTTCGTTAGTTTCTTGGGTCCTTCGTCTTCTTCTTCTTCAGAGCTATGGATTGTTGCAATCACGGCTTCTCTCATGGACGGATTGAGCTTGTCGAGTATCGGTTTAACATAAGTATCCTCCGCGTCCTTCCAAAATGAAGCCCCATCCTCCTGAAGAGATTGATAAGTCTCAAAAACTCCTTCTTGCTCTGCGGACTCGACTAACTTCTTGCCAAGGAAGCTTTGTGGATGTGGCGGAAGAAAGGAATAAGTCGGAATTAGGTATTCATACCATCTGGAATCGCAAGTCTGATAGCAACTGAAAGAACCATTTGTTCGCTCGATCCCCCACACCCGAATCTGAGGAGGCAGATGCTTGTTGATGGTCTCCACAATATCAGACTCCTCAACAATAAGCTTCAAGGATATAACATTCCCGGCTGCGTGCACGCCTTTGTCAGTCCGAGCGCAGCGAACCAGACTTGTCTTTTTCGGGTCATCGCTGTTGTTCTTCGATATAGCACCTGCAGCCACAAACGCTTTGAAAAGATCTCCTTCGATGGTCTTTTCTTGAGCATTTATTTGCATACCCTTGTAGCCGGAACCTGCATAACCTATCATCACGGCAACTTTGCGCTTCGGTCTACGAGTCTCGGCCTCGATCTCTTCCTTGGTAAACGGTGTAGAATATGTAGCAATTTGGCCACCCTCTTCGGTCTTCCGCCGCTTCGCAGCATGCTGCTCGTCGTTTCGAGCGCGTCGATCTGGATTGTTTCGACTTTGTTTAGTTAGTTACGCAAGAGAAATGGCTTCCAGATTACGTACAAATACTCGCCTCGACCCATATCGCGCTTCTTGTGACGTTCCCCTGAGTCCTTAGAGCCAAAGCCCTTTCCTCTACCCCTATCCTGCCTGCCTCTGCCTCTGCCTCTGCCTCTGCCTCTGCCTCGACCTCCTTGATCCCGGTCTCCCCTTTGGCTCCTGGAATTGTCGCCAGTCGCCGAAACAGCACTGTCCTGATTGGAAGTGGATGCTGAAGAAGGGTTGTCTGCCATGTTTGGAGCCGGAGTAGGACTTTCATAGCCCTCAATTGGCAGTTGATGTTGATTTTCTGTCAGCCTTGACTCTAAACATATTGTCAACGAGCTCATTCGCGAGACCGTGCGCACTAGCGCCAAAATTAGCGCAGCCTCGTCACTAAACTGTGGAATTCGCCGACAAGACAAAAGCCATCCTCCTTCCGAAGCATTGTTCCTCACTCTTTACCGTTAAGATTCTGTACAACCCTTCCTCACCCTCCGACGCGGCTGCTGTCTGACGTCTGGCGTGAATAATGGGCGCCTTTAACGCTCGGTAACGCTCTTTCCTTGTTCTTTGTCAAATCCTCGATTCTTTCTCCAGCCTGTCGCCTGCCGAACGCGGCCTTTGATCCGATTCGAAGCTCGACTTCACTTTTGGTCTCATAGCCAAGTCTTTGGCGGATCCTTGAGCAGTCATCGGGCTCTGGATTTGAACCTTACAGACATGGAGCTCGCACAGAGTCTCGTACGCTCTTGCGTACGCTCGTTCTATGACACGAAGCACATTCTCGTGGTCGATGCCCTGATCATTCATTCAGCGTATGTTTCCTGATTTGTTATTAGGGCTACCGAAAAATGATATATTGACAGAGAGGCAGTCTGCGAGATGATGACATGGCCTATCTTATGGGCATGAATACGAAGGAGCTCCACAAGCTTTGTGGGCGGCTGAGGGAAGATCGCTTTCTCGCGGTGTAAGGTCTTACCTAAGTTATTTTGTTCTATATTTCTGACAGCAGGTTTGCAGCCATACCCGGCCCGAAACAAAGGAAGGCCAGCAGCGCCCAATGAACCGCACCTACTACTACATCGACTACCGTGCGACTATCGATGCGATCAAGTGGCGCGTGTATCAAATGAATAAGAAGGTCCAAGGAAATACCATCCCCGAGAGCGAAAGAAAGGAGTATTTCTGTAGGAGATGCAAATCCGAGTGGACGCCATTACAGGTGTTAGACAAGCAAGGACCTGAGGGATTCCTTTGTCACAAATGTGACTTCATTCTCGAACACGATCCAGACAACAATCGCGGAGGACACGAACAATCTACAAGATATCATGCTCAGTTCAGATTTATCACGGATCTGTTGCCAAAAATCGATGAAATTGTAATCCCCGAGAACACTTTCGAGAGGGCGCTTGCTTCGGCACGGAAAGTTGTTCGAGATGAGACTAATCCGGCCAACGAGACTGCCCCTGTAGATAACTCGGCTGCAAAGCCGACTGCAGTCCGGGGAATGACCAACGTTGGTCCAACGTCTATATCGGTTACTCTCACAACCTCCGAGGGTCCTACTGACGCCGACATTGCCGCAGAGCACGCGAGAAAGGAGAAGATTGCTGCACAAAATGCAATGCCAGTGCATTTTACACACAGCACAATCAGTGGTGAACAGGTCAAATTTAGTGCACAACCAAACTTCCAAACTTCCCAGTCTCTCGAGGCTGACAAGAAAAACCTCGATCTTGACACTCCTTCTGTCAATGGCGATGGTGCTGAAATCGATGACTATTTTGCCCGTCTAAAGGCTGAACAGGCGAAGGAGGCAGAACGTGAGCAGGACGAGGAGTACGAGACTGATGACGAGGATGAGGACGACCTTGGTTTTGAGGACGTCGTTCCGACCGGGACAGGATCAGGTGCAGCCACACCAGCAAGCTCAGCTGGGGATGTCAAACCCACTTCGGCTCCATCCGGCTTATCTGGAGTGTTGAAGAAGAGTGGCAGCGTGTCTGGGAGTGGGACCAGCACAGGCGCAACAAGTCCGGTAACAGGACCTGGCACACCAAATGAAGACAGCCGGCCAACGAAGAAAGTCCGAATCGAAGAGCCAACGCCGAAGGAGGAAGACGAAAGCGAGGAAGATATGGAGTTTGAGGATGTTTAAACCCCGAAACTCCCACGCTGTCGCAAGTCTCTAGCGAACCTTTTCATGTGGCGTTACACTGGGATGTGTGCCTATCACGGCGTTGCGGTTTTACCTCCGGTGCCTTGAAGACCTATGGCTCTAGAGAAATCTATAGAAAGGCTGCCATCGGTGGCGAATACAACAAGACTGTAAAATAAGGCCTTGAAGCACCCTCATTTACTGCAAACCGTGACTTCAATGAATGAATGATTGAATGGGTGCAACGAAGTCTGCGCTTTGCTTGGCCGACGCGGTTCTGGAGTAGGCCCGACCTCAACTTTGTTTTCTCATTCAGAATACTCATCAATGTAAGTTATCTTCCGGAAACCACCGGATTTTCGTGTTCGAGTTGCATGACGTATATGCGCTCTTTATCTCGCCAGATTTGCCCCGCCATGACTGGCAATCAGCAACCCTGCCATGATCATCTTTTCTAACCCACAATAGCTGCCATGGCTCTCACATTTCCACCCATCTATCTTCTTAAATTCCATCTGGAGCGCGATTCGGAGGAGCTTCACCGGCTCGAGGAAGCTATCCATGTGGTGTGGGATATCAGGGAGGCAAAATTGGTTCTCGGGATAGTGAAATCGAAGAGTAGAGCGACTCTCGAGCTTCGAAAACTCGGTCTAGACACCGAAGAGGTGGTGAAGGTGCAGAAACACGGAGCAGAGGGAGGACAAGCAAAAGCCCGAGATCCACACTCGAATAAGCGCCGCAAGATAGACAGCATTACAGTTGATGAGAAGGAGGTCGTCGCCCTGGATTCGGAGACAGCGTCAGAACCCGATACTGGCAACGAAGACAGTTTCCAGAGGAAGAGGACCGCTGTTCGAGGCAGCTCCCCTGCAAAGAGTAGTCCTCTTGAGAAAAGACCGGTATCATCTCCTGGATCCACAATTCAACCTAGTGGCGAGACCATCAAGGTGCTGTCTCTTGCTTGGTATACCGATTCTATCAACGCCGGCAAGTTACTCCCCGTCGATGACTACTTGGTCTACGAGGGTAGGGTCAAGTCGGCAAGTCTTCCGACGAGGTCGAACCCAACTGTCTTGTCAGCAAAAGTCGAGCCTCGTCGCCAAGTCAAAATTCCCTCCCCAACTCAGCGCCACTCCAGGCATGGCTCTAGGAAATTTGGACAACAATCCGGACACAGCAGTAGCCAACCTGCTAAGCTCATACATGAAACCACATCCGAAGATGAAGCTCATTCTAAGCTCCCACCGGTTCCTGAATATCTGCACACTCAGTATTCTTGTCAACGCCCAACTCCATTGCATTGCCCTAACGAAGGATTTATTTCTGAACTCCGCGTCATCAAGCAGGCACGGACTCTGAGAGGGGATCAGATAGGAATTCGTGCATACTCAGCGGCAGTTGCTGCAGTGGCATCGTACCCCTATTCTCTGACCTCGGCATACGAAATAAATAGACTTCCGGGATGCGGTGATAAAATGGCAAAGCTTTGGCAGGATTGGAAAGACTTTGGCCATGTCAAAGAGGCTGATGAGATTCGATCAGATCCTGATATGCAAGTGCTGAACCTATTTTGGAACATACATGGTGTCGGCGAAGTTAGTGCCCGGGAATTCTTCAACAATGGTTGGAGAAGCCTCGATGACATTGTTGAACACGGTTGGGATAACATTTCGAGAGATCAGCAGATTGGCGTTAAATACTACGATGAGTTCCTCCAACGAATTCCGCGAGAAGAGGTAGAGAGCATTTCCAATGTGGTTTTGGATCGTGCCAACCAGATCAGAGACGGCTTCCAGATGGTGGTATGTGGAGGTTACCGAAGAGGAAAACCCGATTCTGGAGACGTGGACGTCGTTTTGAGTCACCCAGATGAGAATGCCACCCATAGATTCCTTGTGGATCTTTTGGATCTTTTGGAGAACGACGAATACATAACTCACAAGCTCAACGTTTCGACGAAGAACAGCGATAGGGGCCAAAATACTCTGAACTGGAAAGGTAGTATGCCTCGCGGGAAGGGAGGCTTCGATACTCTTGACCACGCGTTCTTAGTTTGGCAGGACCCCAATTGGCCCTCAAAAGCCGAAGACTTGACGTGCGATCCGGACACAAAGAACCCGAATGTTCACCGTCGTGTAGACATTATCATTAGTCCTTGGAAAACTGCAGGATGCGCCGTTGTTGGTTGGTCAGGCGGGACAATGTTCGAGCGGGACCTTCGGAGATATTGCAAGGAGAAACTGGGTTTGAAATTCGACAGTAGTGGTCTCAGGAGGCAGGGCGATGGGGAATGGGTGGATTTGGAGGAAGGAGATGGTGATCTCTTGGACAAGGAAAAGAGAGTATTCGGCGGATTGGGGCTCGAATGGAGAGAACCTACTGAGAGGTGTACGGACTAGTCTTTAGAGAATACTGTTGGCATAGCAGCGCCCTGTTCATCCATACCAGGGGCACAACGGATAGGTCTAGGGCCAGAAATAACCAATTTTATGGGTACCGTTAACAGAAGTATCTTAGACGAATCTGCTGGGTTTCATAAGAAATAACTAGAAGCGATGGCATGGCCGTATGTCAATGAGAAGCATGGTGCCTTTTTCTAGAAGGAAAGATGAATACTTGCATGAAAGTCGAGAATAAGGTAACGCTTGTCAAGTCCAAGAAAGCCCTCGAAGCACCCTACATTGGTATGAGAGCTCGGGGAATTGAAAGACCGATTACTATCCGAATGCAGCTTGTAAGCATAGCATCCTTCGAAATACCCATACGCCAGAAATGCTTTCCTCACATCCGTCAGTCTAATTCGCATCCAAACGCCTCAACCAGATTCCCAGTTATGGCCCCGATACCCCCGAGTTTCTCCTTAAAAGCGCCTCAACCATCTCCCCAACTTTTTTGGAGTCCTCATCTATCTTTCCTTCACCCTCTCCCTCTCCAATGCCTCTCAATGGACCAAAAAGCCACATCTCCTTGAGCTCACGAGTCAACTGAAGGAGATCCTCGGCGGCGCGAACCTGGCCGAGAATCAGCATTCACCCTTGGGCAAGACTTCGCAGGACGTACCAAAGCAGAGCTCTCAACTTCCATACGGAAGGCATTTGCGGCAGCTACTTCCTTCGTGGCCCCATCCTCTGCGGGTGTCGCAGTTAGGTCGACAAGGTACTTAAATCGGGTCAGGAGGGCAGCTACGCCGCGCTGTTGACGGTCTTTGATAGTCTCAGCTTTGGGCTCTTCGAAGTAACTGAAGGAGCTCTTTTCTTTGGAAGGGGCCTTAGCCCGATCTGAAAGGGGGTCCGATTGCGCAGTCATTGTGATTGTAGATTCTCGATGAGGAGTCTTGCGTGGGTGCTTTCCTCTTCCCTCCCGAGAGCGGTGGATGATATTGTCACGGAAAGCGAATGTGCCTACCTATAAGAGCGCCCGTAGTGCGCTGCCCGCCTTCCATATTGCTAGGTTAAAAATGAAAAATCCGTACAGTGAATATAAAAGGTGAGGACGAAAAATGACAAGTGAAGATGCTGAGTTCGTGCCCCGCTGCACGGACTTGAATGCAACCCCGCCACCGAGCCTCAACTCTAACTCAACTGCAGTACCAGCTTTCTAGCATCCCATCCAGGACGAGAAGAAGAAGAAAGCACTCCGAATACAGGCACTCCTCAATATGCAGTCCGGAATATCAGGTATTATTTGTTCCTCGGCCTCCTGTTGAAGCTCTTCGGTTCTAACCAGCTTCCAAGCCTCGCAAGAACTGCACACCGCGTTCAACACCCTCGTGTCCTCCGAGAACCAGCGAGGCCTCCTTTGCACTATAACAAAAGAATCGCTCACTCCCCTTGCAGTCCTCAGCCCGGCCACATCCTCATTCTCCGATGACCTCTCGCTCCTGGCTCCCCACCTGCAACCAAATGTAGCCCTCTACATCATCCTTCGACGATACTCTAGCTCCGAATCAGCCCCTTTTGTCGCCGTGACCTATGTCCCTGACTCCGCTCCCGTCCGCCAAAAGATGCTTTTCGCATCCACGCGACTCACTCTCGTCCGCGAGCTAGGGATCGAGAGGTTTCGGGAGACGATATTCGCGACAACCAAGGAGGAGCTGACCCCGCAGGGTTTCGAGAAGCATGATAAGCATGTTACGTTAGAGGCGCCGTTAACGGAGGAGGAGCAGACTCTAGGGGATGTCAAAAGGAAGGAGGCTGAGGAGGGTAGGGGGATGAATGAGAGGAGGAGTCATGTCAGTTCTGGGGTGAGCATGCCAATTACTGACGAGGCACTAAAAGCCTTGAAAAGCCTCGCTGGTGAAGGGGGAAGCGATTTGGTCCAACTGGTATGTTTCCTTTTAATTTCTTTGATGTATAAGTTATGCTAATCTCTGCAGAAAATCAACATAGCGACAGAGACGATGGAGTTGGCCTCAAGCACATCCACACCCATTTCATCGCTCTCTTCCACTATTTCATCCACCGAACCACGGTATTCGTTTTACCGCTACACACATACCTATAATGGGACATCGTCCTCCCCAATACTATTCATCTATACATGTCCCTCTGGCTCCAAGATCAAGGAGCGGATGCTTTACGCAGCATCGTCGCGGTCTGCTATCCAGGTAGCTGAAGCGGAAGCTGGATTAAAAGTTGAGAAGAAGATTGAAGCCAGCTCGCCGGATGATATCAGTGAAGAGAGTATTGATGGGGATTTACATCCCAAGGTCGAAGTAAAGAAGGCCTTTGAAAGGCCCAAGAGACCTGGCAGAAAGTAGACTTGGACCGAACTTATCATGAAATGACAAAACATGATTTGAAAAAGAAAAATGTTGGGCTTAGCGATAAAAAGAATTTGATTTGGACGCTATGCAGAACATGCCCCTAGAGAACAAAAAATCAAACCTCGATGATCCAATCCAGTAATGCAACGCCTGCTGTCTCATCAAAGCTGACTTCGACCGCCCAAATTCTACTTATCTAAACGAAATATGCCTCGTATTTTGTGATTGTTTCAATCCACATATCTTCGTGTATATTGATGCCCCTATTCCTCATACTTTCCACCCACAATCGGCATCGTACTGTTCTCCAACTTCTCTTTCAAAAACTCATACACCGTGAACGTGACCGCTTGACCCGGAGCAACACGCATAATACGAGGCGTGATACCCTTATAAAACGCGTGAAATCCTTCTTGTCTGTTCTCACATCAGCCAATTACTCTCAATGAACTCATCCAGAACCCCTTTCACATACCTGAACATATCTCGCGCAATGGCCGTTATTCTACTCAACGCCGTCTCACCATACTGTGCAGGCTGTTTCTGTAACCTCGTCTTAATCGTGTCGATTGGCGCATTGGAGAGCGGGCCCATGGCTCCGGATACGAGACCGATGAGCGTTGTTTGATAAGAGGGGATTGGGGAGTCGGCATATTGGGGTTGCCATTTCTGGAGCAGCTCTTTGAATTCGGTATATGCGGTGAAGTTTACTGCCTGGTTAGAACCCTGCCGTAGCGCAGTCAAAGATACTCCTCGATACAGAGCCCCGGGCCCTTCTTCTTTTAATACGGTGTAGAGGGCGTGGGCAGCGTTTCGGTATTTTGGGATATCGAGCGGGTCTGCCATGCTGTGGTGCTGGGCTTGTAGGCGGATTTTGATGACTTCCATAGGAGTTACGACGGCGACGGCTTCGGTGACGCCTGCTCCTAGACCAGCTGATGCGCCTGTCAGTAATTGTTTCTCCTGTTTCCAATTCCGCTACTTACCCAAAAATGTGGCCTGCCCACTGACTTCCCCAGTCTCCTTATTCGCAAGCATCTTCTTGTAGGCCTCAAAACTCGTAAACCGAATTGCCATCTTAGGAACAATCCCCGTAACCACAGCACCCAATCCCTTATACAAAGCCAGGGGTGTTTCTTTCTTGACGATTTCCGCTCCGGTTTTGATGAAGCCTCGCTTCTTTGCTCCTGGTGCTCGTGCTCGCCGGGAGAGCTGCATTCGTACTTTGATGGTATCTTGGTGCCATTGTTAGAACTAAGTTCGGGAATACATTCTGGAGGGAGTTCAGGTACCAAGTGGGTGGCATGCAAGTGCTTCCATCATACCTGCTGCTCCTCCAGCTGTGATGCTTTGTTAGCATGTGCTCCTGAGTCAGGAATAGAGAAAAGGTTAGCAAAATGGGCATACCGATCAAATTCGTGGCAGCCGAAGCTGGCTTCTTGCCATTCGAACCTCCAACATTCTTTGCAGACATCCTGAACGCTTGTGTTGGGGGTTGTGGTGTTTGCGTGTTTGCGCCTGTGATGCCGCTGATTCGGGTCAACGGACCTGTCCACTGTCTCACTCTCAATTCCTCGATCGCACACTCTCTAGCACAAGTGAAATGTAATAAACACTTCCATATATTCAGCGAAACCTAGGAACCAAAAGCAAGAAGGTAGGACTGTGTGAGAGGAAACAGGATGAGAGGACAAAAGAATTAGTGGAGCAGGGCGAGCTTATGAGTGCTCCAGATCAGCAGTTGATCCGCGGTTCCAGAAACGGTCGGTCTGGGACTTGCCCTGATGCAGACATGGAAGCTAGGAAGGCGATGGCCTTGTGTGGAGCCGGGAGCTTCAGCGCGTGGCCGCAAAGATCCTTTCGCTCGGCGCAGCGGAGGGGTCTCGAAAGTGAGGTATGGCGGGACGCCATTCAAACATCAATCGGATGATGCTTCAGATGCTTGGATGCTCAACTTCCTTGAAAGATGCAGCTGGGCGGCTGGGCGGATGGAGGCCAGGAGATCTCAACTTTGACCAGGGAGAGTGAAGCTTCACTGCCTGCCGCAAACTATTGCAGCACGCCTTCATTGTCTGTCAGTCCGTAGATTTCCCTCTCTCATTTTTGCCGGGTCCTGCAGGCATGACGTTTTTTTGTCTGCCGAGCTTGGTGCAGTGGCAGCGGCAGCCTTGCAGCAGCACCAGCAGCGCCGTCAGCTTGTGATTTCGCGGGGAAGACACAGGCAGGGTTGTCGCCGAAACTCGGAAGAACCCGGTCCAGTTTGAGCCGAGGCTCGGCTGAGACTGGAAGGAACAGGGGATGGTCACGTGGTGTGCATCCAAATGGAACCTTAAGGGAGCAGGGAGCGTAAGTCCTGAAGGGGTTGTATTGACAGGACAGCTTCAGATTTGACCGTTGGGGATGATGGGCTGGACAAAAATCTGAAGCTGGATTGAATGAGAAGAAATCTATTGATTATTCTACGCCTGGCACTGGAAAAGTTGTTTTACTGCGGGAGTGGAGGACATTGGAAGCAATGTTTGAGATATCTGTAATGCATTGATCTGAGACATGCATTTCTCCTCACATCCTCCGATTTCTGGTTCAAATGCACTTCAAACGCCACCTATTCCTCCTCATCTTTGGGCTCGAACCATCTCCAATCCTTCTCCAACCCCGCAAACGACTCCCACAAAAACACAACATAGACTATGATAGTCGCCAGTCCGCACCACGCCGACCCAGTGAGATGCATCAATGGCAAGCACATGATCAAAATGATGGCAGGCACTCTCAGCGCAAGTCGTATCCACCTCGAACTAACGACAAGGGTATGTGGCTTGTCGAGAGCCCGGTTGAGGAGTGCAACGCAGGTCATGCAGAATACTGTAAGTGCGAGTGTTGCCGAGGCCGACCACACAGCATAGTGAGTCGACCTCTCAATAGCAACCTCGGGTTCAGTGTCGTCCTCACCGATGGCAGTTGATATCTTATTGTTTTTGACGATGAACAAAACGGATGGCGTCGCTTCAGCCCCTGATTCGCGAAGCGATTGTGGCTATACCCCTACAACCACAAGACATCACCAATGGAATTTATCGCAGTCTCATGACTGCCGAAGCCACCAGAGAGGCTTTGAACTTTGAATTCCGCTTTTAGATTTCTATCGTTCAGAGTTTGACAGTGAGCTGCTATCAAGTGAAGAGCAATGGATCGCTACGTGCAACCTTACCCCTCTATCGCAAAGTCGTTATCCTCATCAAGTTCAGGGCTCAATCAGTGCAAGGTGGCCGAAATCTCATATCGAAAACACCTTGCGTGGCTGAAATAAAGAGGTTCTCGGGACAGCACGCTCCTTCAAGCCTCCCCAGCTTTCCACTGCCGAGGCGGAGAAAACCCACTCCTAATGAGCTGGTCTAAATTTGGTCAAGTCCTCAGGAGGTCTCGAGATTCAGCCTCAGCCTTGTCCGAAATAGATGAGAGACACTCTGCGGTGTGCAGTTCAGCCTTATGGCTTTCCTTGGCATCGGAGATTACTTGGCATATCGGCTGAGCACCAAGCCGAATATAGACTACTGGTAGGGCTCCTAACGAATCGAATCGAATCGAATTTCACTATAATTCGATTCGCTATAGCGAATCGAATTTATATATAAGGTTCGATTCGCTCGAATTTATAGTATATTCGCGCGAACTTCGAATTACTTCGAATTTAGTCACGTGTATCACGTGAATTATATAGAACGAGCTATAAATAGATCGATAAGAACTAGTTAATAAAAATTTTCACTCCCAGAACTTCTCAATGTAAATTAGCGTGTGAAAATTCTTTTCTTAGCTAATTTCTTTCAAGCAAAACCACCAAACGCTATGTAAAGTAAGTACGAATATGGGGCCGATTTACGTAAAGCAGAGGCTAATATATAGCTTAGATGGTACCTCCAAAGCCCTCTAAGCAGCCAGATGAGGCCCCGAGTAATATAACCCCTCGCCGAAGTCGTCGAAACTCCTCTTCTATTATTGTTGATAGTCCTACGGCTATAGAACCATCTCCAGTCCGAATAACCCCTAGTCGAGGCGGCCAGAAACGCAACTACTATACACTTCACTACCATGGCTTTTCAGGGCCTTCTTTGCCGGTTCCGGATATATAATCCATACCTCCTACAAAAAGAGCACGTATTAATCAAGCCCGAAAAGCTTAAGCTATAGCTATTGAATCCGAGAATAAGGAAGTTAATTCTATAGAGCAAGATATAGAAGAGGATTCGCAAGTAGAGAAGAAGTCTGGAAAGAAAGTCTGGTGGTGGAAGTACTTTACGATTACAATACTCTCCTTAACGTACGAAAAGGGCTCTGGTAAATAGAAGGAAATAGTTAGTGACGAGAGATATACCTGTAATATAAATGGAGGAAAGAATTGTCGAAACTTCACACGTCTAGCATCAAAGCTCCATGGATTGAACGGAGCCCTTAGCCAGCATATCAAAAAGACTCATAAGATATTCGGAGAAGAGGAGACTCCTACTCTTAGTCGAGCCTCGAGTTTTATGGAAAACTGGGCTACTGGAGCTCCTGAAGAAAGTGTCTCTTTTGAGGATTCTATGGTTAATTGGGTAGTTAATATATTTCAGCCATTTACTGTCACTGAGACTAATTCCTTCCAAAAGATAATAAAGGCTACTGGATATACACAAAAGATCATAAAGGGAGATATAGTTACTTCGAGAGTTTACGCTAAAGTCGAAGTAGCTGAGGCTGATTTAACCTCTCTTCTTAATCGCACTTGTATTACAATTACGCTCTCTTTAGATGGCTGGACTTCTCTGAATAAACTCACTATTCTAGGGGTTAATGGCACTTGGACTAGCCTAGATAGACGAGTTTATAAGGCCCTTCTTGATTTTATTGACGTCCCAGGAAGTCATTCAGGAGATAATCTCGCTGAGGTTATATTCAGGATAGGAAAGCGGTACGGAATACTTCATAAGATCCTTATAATTACTAGGGATAATGCATCAAACAACGATACCCTCTGCCGACACTTACACTCAAGACTCCTTCGCAAGTACGATTCTCATATGGAGGAAAACCTGATTCATGGCGCTAGTATGAGATTTGAGGGGGAGAATAGCCAGATTCGGTATTTTACTCATATCCTGAATCTGATCTGTAAAGCTATTCTCAAGTCACTTGGTTCTAGCACACATACAGACGCAGTTGCTTTCCTAAATCGGGTTACAGAGAGAGGTTGGGAGGCTATTACGGTACCCCTAGTAGCTGGAGATATTTAAGTCCTTCGGATTATCGTTCTTTGGATTAGCAAGTCTCCCCTTCGACTTCAGGAGTGGAAGGCTTAATAGAATGCCACTGGTGTAATTCCATATAATGTGGATACTCGTTGGAATTTTACGCTAGTAATGCTTAAGGCAGCTCTGAAAAATAGGGTAGCTCTTCAAGATACTATAAACGATCACAAGGAATTACGCCACTTATAGTTCGATACAACCCGCTGGAAGCGCCTTGAACAAATCCGAGATCTCTTAAAGCCTTTTGAAGACTTTACAAAGATGGTTTCACGTGAGGAGCCGACTATTACTCATATCCCTCGCTATTACACTAATCTCGAGTCATTACTTGAGTCAATTACAAAGAGACGAGGAGAATACGATTCTTACGATACGTCTATGATTATAGCAGCAAAGGCTGGACTTGAGGTATTCAAAGAATACTATAGTTATATGAAGGAAAACGATATATACTGGATTGCTTGTGTCTTGGATCCACGAATCAAGACTAAATGGCTATTGAGGAAGATCCCTGAGGCTGACGATATTATTGAACGTATTAAAAGCTCCCTTAAGAAGGCGTATCCTCAAGAACCAGAACTCCCTAGTATCTCACGTGCTGAGGAAGAGAAGAAGAAGAAGTCTATGAACTTCTCTTTTCTAGAGGAGTTTGCAGAGATAGTCTCGGCAGATGACGATATTGAGAGGTACTTTACTACCTCAGTTATCAAAGCTGTCCTAGATCCGAAGGAAAATTAAGTCCAGTGGGTTCTGAACTGGTGGCTAGCGAATAAGCAAGAGTATCCTCGAATGTATACTGTTGCACGTGATTACTTAGTAATCCCAGGTGCAGAGGTTAATGTGGAGAGGTTGTTTAATATGGGAAGAGATCTACTTGGATTACGACGAGTTTCGATAAAGGGAGAGACTATGAGGGCGATTATGATAGTAAAGGACTACCTGGGACGCCAGAAGCTGGGGATGGTCTAAAGGAAGCTTGAAATTATGTAAATAATAAGTCACGTGTGAGAAAATATCACTAATTACATGTCTAAATAGCTTCAAAAAACTAAGACTTATTAGTTATCACGTGGATAGTGGGAATAGCTTCGAAATTCGCTCGAATTATTCGAAATTCGCTCGATTCTAGTGAATAAGACCGCCCGAACTTCGAATTATAGAATTACTAATTCGATTCGCTCTAATTCGCTCGAATCGAATCGAATCGAATTAATTCGCTGATTCGATCGGAGCCCTAACTACTGGCGGTGCAGTAGCCACAGGACTTTGGAAGCCTTCAGGGCGTCACGGCTTAGAAGTCCATTAGATGTAATGGAGTGTCCGGTGGTATGTATTTAATGATTGGAATTCCTCTGAATTTATTACTATTCATCATTCACAAACAATATCTTCATTTACAAATCACATTATTACCTCCATCATCAGCTCATCATGGCACCTCCAAATTTCAAGAACATCTTTTCTCTCGCTCTTCCTCTTCTTCAGCTTGTTTCCGCTGCTCCTCAAGCTGGGGCCAGCACAACTTTGGCGACTATCGTTGTGCCAACTACAAGCATCTCTACTCCATCCTATACTCCTACCCCATCAGTCACCCCTAGAACATCCAGAAACTTCACGACTCTCAATATCGCTATCTACCCAAACCCTCTCAATCTAAATGGCAGTCTCTGCAATGCCACCCAAGCCCCTGAGATACGCACCGTCTCATACTTCATGCTAGACGGATGGGCCATTATCGATGGTGATATCATATTTGGGACGGAGGCAGATATTCAAGCCGCTTCAGTTTCGAATACACCAGTCATCACACGCGGCGAGGATGTTGAAGACTTGACCAAAAGATCCATGTCAATCTATCCTCAATCTTCTGCCAAATGGCCTGGTGGAAATGTTTACTACAAGTGGGCTGCTGGTCTTGATACTGCACGAAAAAACGACTTCCTAGCTGCTGCAAAGTTATGGACGGACAGGCTTCCATTCCTTCATTTCATCGAAGACAACGCACGCCCTGACGCACGAACGATAGCGGCTGTTGCGGGAAGTACCTCAAGTTCTCCAGTTGGAAGGGTCGCTGGCGGAGGAACGATACTTATTGGCGCCAGTCGAACTGTTGGCATAGTTGCTCACGAAATCGGTCACAGTAAGTTGATATATTTTTATTTCTTATGTCCTTCGGCTGATGAAGTATCTTAGCGCTGGGCCTCAAGCACGAACAAAAGCGACCCGATCGAAATTGGTACATCGATATCAACTGCGACCAGATCGAAGAACCCAAAGACTGCACTGTCACACCTTGGACAGGCAACGCCAACCAGTTCTGGATGGAATTGCCCACAGCATACAACTGGGCAGGACCATACGACGTCAACTCAATTATGCACTATCAAGCATATACCTACGCGAAGGGAAACATTCCAGTCATCACTGGCAAGCCCGGTATCACCTTCAAGACCTCGGGTAGAGACGAGCCAACTCTCCAAGATGCTCGTCACGTCTGCGAGCTCTATTGGGAAGACTGCCACAGCATCTGCGGTGACGGAATCCTCTCTCCCCAGTTCGAATCTTGCGATGACAGCAACAACATCAACGGGGATGGCTGCTCATCTGATTGCAAAGTCACTATTCCTCCTAATGTTTGTGTAGGCACATGTGTCCCTGGCGCGTGTGGCACAAGAGCTACTTGCGAAGTGTTCAATCCGTTCACTTCAGCAACACATTTTGGAGATAGTTATTGTGTCTGCCAAGCTGGATACAGAGCTACTGGTGTGTCTGCGACAAACACGGACTTGCAGTATCGTATGACATGGAAGAATGGTTATGGAGATCAAACGCACAGAGTTTTCGTAAAGCCCGGACAGGATTGCACTGAGCTTTGCACCGATGTCAATTGCAGCCAAGTCCCGCTGAAAGACTCTTGTCGATGAGTAGAGATGGAATGCTGCATTTGACGAGTGGTTATCATTATTGGCGTTTATTGATTGATGTCTGGCCTTCAAGGTTTTGGGTATCTGGAGTCAGCATTGGGTTTGCTTAGGGAATCTGGTGGCGTTGTGGTTTAGAACTTGAAGTGAGGTAGTTGCGCTGCTTGGTAAACTTTTTACAAATATATGATTATTCGGCTGAAGTTTGAATGACGAAACTTGATTGCCAAAAGGTGTGTACAAATGCTTGCTAATTTACATCTGCATGGGCAGATGATGTCGTCGATATTTATAACAGCCATTTACGTAGGCAGCACTCAACCTAATTTATAAAGCGTTGACAGTACCCTCCTAATGAAATATTACAGAGACAGTACCTGATTAATTAATGTTACAGAGGCAGTACTCTCATAATTACGCAGATCACGGCATAAAGTAACGGGATTACAGGGCATAATTATATACACTCCACTAAAGTGCCCTATAAGGTCTTATATACCCCCTGAAGGCTATTTCGCTTAAAAAATAGGCTTATAGGAGGGGTAAACTACCCGATTTAATTAATTATATATAAGGATATACTTTAGCTATATATTACTACTTTCTCCTAGCCCTTCTTTCGCCCTTCCTTATACTCGTTCCCTCCCTATAATCTAATTACCTCTTTCACGTGATAAGGAATTACCTTAATCTACTCTTGGATTTTTTTCTAAGGGAGATCCTCCTAGTATTTCTCCTACTTTACCCTTAGCTTCTTTCTATTACTCATAGATCCCCGCTTTATAGTTTCTTTCTTTATATAAAACTATGTAGGTTCTATAGTATTAAGGTTAGGTGAGTTACTTAGCTAGAGTATTTTTATAATCCTCTAGAGGTTATAAACTCCTTATTAGTAATAAGTCTTATAGGCTAGTATATTATCCTCCTAAATAATAGTATCTAGATAATCCTTTAGGTACTCCTTTACGAAGGGTAAGAGCTTTATAATAAGGATCTCCTTTTAGTATTAATACTAGTTAATTCCTTTACGTCTATTTTTCACTATAAAAGCTCTAGTTTTCTTATTATACTTCTAGGCTCTTCTCGTTCTACTAAGCTTCTTACTATAAGCTTTAATCTATTCCCTTAACTACTTCCTCTACTCCTTCTCTTACTTCTATTTATTAGCCTTCTTATTTAAGGAGTTTCTTATATCCAAATTAGCTTTTCTCTCTCGCTTTTACTATATTATCTCCTTTTCCTATACATGATATAGCTCTTTTTTGTTATATGAGAAGGACCCCTAGAATATAAACTCAGAGAACCCTTTCTAACGTCTCCTTATATAGTACTTATTATAAGCTTTCTCTAGAAGCCTCTAGACTCTTCTTTTCCCTCATATACTTCCTAATTATATAGCTATCTCGTCTATAAAAATCACATTTTTCTAGTCCTTAAGATCCTAATACTTATACTCTAAATACTAGTTTAGCCTCTCCTTTTTACTAAGCTTATTTAAACCAGGCTTTACTATTAGTTTATACTAAGAATAGCTAGTTACTATAAGAACCTTCTAAACTATCTATAGAGTAACCTCGTGACCCCTTCTCCTTACTTCCTTTATAATTATAGTATAGGAAAAACTACGAGTAGTTGAATTTTGTAATACTACTTATAAGATATACTTAATTATAGTAAGCGAAATTACTAGTCTACTAGAACGAGGTTAATTAAGTATATAATAAGTCTCTAGGGGTATATCCTTATTCTCTCTCTATCTATATTATCTAGTAAGGCTTATAAGCTTATAAATACGAGTTCTAGATACTCCTATAGCTTTCTTAATATCGCCTATAGATCATCTTTACTCAAGTATATAAATAGCCTTAATTCTAGTACTAGTTAAGTGCTCTTTACGGATAATATTAGGTATAGTAAAGGCTATAGAGGTACTAGGAGGATATAGAGGAAGCGGGAGAGTGAAGCTTAGTATAATTAAATTATCGTCTTTATCTTCTGAATTAGAGAGTAAATTATACCAGGTATCCTCCTCATCTTTAGTATTATCTAAATTAGAGGAATTAGGAGGAGAGGAGAGCTCTAATTAGCTATCTAATAAATTAGGGAAGTTATATAAACTACTAAAAGTAGCTATAATTAATAAGAAGTAAGTAAAGAAGAGAGTGAGTAAGGAGTATCACTATTAAGGGGGGTAAGAAGGTGGGTTACTTTACCCCGCTCCTAATCACGGACGCAGGCCTAAAATCACAGGGGCTAATAGCCTATAGAAAGCCTGTGGCTTAATATATCCTCCTAATCGGGCTGCATGAGGTTTCAGTGAGCTTCAGGGGCCTTACGCCTCTAATTCAGACTAATTATAGGGCTTACAGGGCTTACAGGGCTTAGTGAGACACTACAGGCTCTATTAGTGGCCCTGTATTTATGCATGCACCTGTAATCCCGTCACTTTATACCGCTTTCTCCGTAAATATGACAGCGACAGTACCTAATTAATTAATATTACAGAGATAGTACTGCTTTATTTTTAGTAGCACTTGGTGCTATAAACCATCGTACGAAACGGCCTGTAGAATTCCATCTTCATCTTCGTCTTTATATTATAGATTTTGCGAAGCTTGTTAGTCTGCTTCAAATATCCGTTGATATAAGCTGGCATTCGTCGGAAATTGTCTGCTTCCTTTCTATCAAACTCCTCCCTTAATGAAGCTCTGACCTTATATGCAGCTGGGTACGAAATTGTATTGCCATATCGCTCTCGTTCATTAGCAATGATCTGCTTTGTTATGATGATACGATGATAGGAGACAGCAGCGCGGTGGTGAGGTGCTAGATGCCAGACTCGCGACGCTTCACGAAACTTGTAGTGAACTCGAGGGCTGCAGGAATGATAAGACCGCAAAGTAAGAATTGACACTACTGCGGTTTTCTTAGATATAGAAATTGCAACTAGAATTGCGTGCGTCATGGCATTGAATAATATGCACTCCGACATTTGAGGTATGAATCTTGTACGAGTCGCCATTATCAATTACTGAGGGATTGATAGCGTCTCGAGCACTTAAGATAGTCGGAAAGGTCTGGCCGAATTCGAGTTAAATAGGCATATTAGCGACGGCGAGGTGGTGATGGCAGCAGGGAGGTCGAGAGGTTAAATTGCAGAGTTTTCATTCATGACTAAGTAATTGGGTACTGCCTCTGTAATATTAATTAATCGGGTAACGTCCCTCCCTGCGTGCCGAGAAACCCTACGTGCCGAGAAAAAATATTTTTTAATTGTCTTCAATCTCTCCCTCATATATATTTAAGTTTATGATCAACTGAATATTGTTTTACTATCATTCCTCTATAAGGTTTAGAACTCTCAAGAAAATCACTACGGTCTTAAATATGCTATTAATTATCTTATTCATAGCATTAATAGCTACTTTAGTTATTTCCTCCTGCCCTATTATAATTCCCGCTTAATTTTAATATTCGAGGCTATAAAACGAAGGCCTTATTATAAGAGAATAATATCTCAACTTTCGGGAACTTAGCGCGCAAAGAATATAGTCTTCCGAATTTATCCGGAAAATAGAGGAAGGGGTAGATGAAACACCAAGTATTTTAGCGAAAGTTTATAGTAAACCCTATTTATTTAATATAGTATTTACTATAACGTTAGATTATACTATGAGTTTATTTTCAGTGCGGCCACGTGTCCGCTTTAGCTATAGTCCATTTGTGATACATTAATATTAATAACCCTAATAGTAGCTCTAGCGTCACATAGTAAGTTACTATAGGTGACCACGCTAGTAAAGCTCTTCTAGATAGTATTCTACTAAGAGAGCCTCGTATATGTACTACACTATTAGAATATAAGAGTATCCCTCTCTCTACCCTCTATTATTAGGTATAAGGGCGTTACTCGAAAGAATAGAAGGCCTAGAGCTAATAATACCTTACTCTGTCTAAAGAGAAAGCCCTCGAAAAGTATCTAAAAGGAATATCCGACCTCGGAAACCCTATACGGATTAAGTTCATACCTTCCCTAGTCTTTACTATCGCTCGCTAACATTCGATAACTAAGAAACCAATTAACCCTCCCGGTAAGAATTAGGCTTAGGGCTTTATGAGGTGCTACCCGGTACTCAAATCACGAAGAGTAAGGGTAATAGACTAGAAGCGCCACGAGAATAATATATATAATAAGATTATATATTAGTTTAATATAATTAGAAAGGTATTATAGGATCCGGCTATTCTACTAGAGAATATCTATAATATAGATAAGACGGGAGTTATATTATATATACTCGGCTCTATTAAAGTCCTAATTAGTAAAGATGATCCGCGAGACTATAGAGGCGCGGGCGTTAAGCGTATAATAGTGATTACTATTAAGTATATAAGTATAGATAGTAGGTCTTTATTACTAATAATTATCTAGCTAGTTATTACTTATTAAAGTAACTAGACTACGTTTCCTACCCCTAGATAGTATTATATATACTCCGAATCTAGATATACTAACTCTAAAATTAGCTTTAAGTAGCTTAAGCGTGTATTTAATCTATAGATAAAAGGGCGTACTAACTAGAAACTACACGTACTAATTTATAATAGCTTTGGGATATACGATACCCTTGAAATCTTAGAGTTTTATCTAGAAAATAATATTATATTATATCATCTACCCTCTTATACCTTACACAAGCTCTAACCCTATAACGTTAGAGTCTTTAGACCCTTAAAGGTAGCTTATCGTGAACGAGTTAACTAACTATTTCAAGGAGGTACTAATACTATTAGTAAGGAATATTTTACCTCTCTATATAGCTTTATGAGGGAAAAGGCGTTCTTAAAGAGAAATATTATAGCTATATAGGCTATAAGTAGCTTATTTCTAAATAACCTAGATAGACTACTTAGAAATACACTAAAGCCTCTTACCTAACCGACTAGTCCAGAAATCGATATAATAAAAGGGGCTACTTATCTATAGGATAAAGCTATATAAATACCTATAACGCCTATATTAGCGGAGGGTCTCATATCGCTATATGGCCTAATTAAATAGGATACTCAAAAACTCGATATAACGAGTATATAGCGCCTATAAAAGCGTATATAGAAGCTTATAAATACCGTATAAATATCGTTTACTGAATATGCCCTCCTCAAAAATCGAAACTAATTCTTGACCGAGGTAAATAATAAAGCCAAAGTTCGTAGATCGACTAGGTTAGTGGTTCTAGGGAAAGCGAAAGTTATGAGTTATCAGGACATCGAGGAAGCACGAGTAAAGCGTGCTGCGAAAGACGCTATCAAAATCAAGGGAAAACGTGGTCGGAAGCGTAAGAATATAGAGCCAGAGGCAAGTGAGGCAGAGCTAGAGCTAGAAGTGGAAGTGGTGAGTAGTACGAAAGAGGTAAAAAATGGCAAGGGTATTCGTGTCCGTAGGCGTAGAAGTGCTGCGGTAGAGGCAGGCGAGCCTGAAGCAGAGCCAGAACCACAGCCAGAGCCACAACTGGAGCCCGCGCCTTAGAGGGCACCAGTGGCGCGGATGTATTAAGGGCATGTAACTCTATCTTATCTCTGCTATGACCTAATGTACAGTAGCTCTAGATTGCTGCCAGAGAAGTCAACCGTCCCTGCAATTAGCATTAAATTTAGTCTCCGATGTCATGCAATTCAAGGAACTCATTCTGCTTAAAGACCTGAGACCTGCCGCACAGAACATTCGCGCAAGCCGGCTCTAACGTCCATCCCTGTGTCGAGAGACGCACCCCGTGACGAGACAAACTATCGGTACTTTGAATTTAATTGATTCTAAATTTGTAAACTTATTGAAAATTCAAATATTTTTGTATTAGTCGTAATGTATAAATACTTCTAAACAGTCTAAACCCCGGCTATTCTAAAATTAATGGTTCAGTCGTCGCCGTTACGTTTAATTATAGATGGCGTCAATTTGAAGTATAATAGAACCCCTTGACTTACAGCACTACCACGAGCCTTTTACACTTTTTAATCTCGTATAACTCTTTGATCTGAGTTTCCGAGTCTTACCACAATGCTGAAAAATCATTTTCAGCCTTATAGTGACCAGGGAGTGCTATGTTATGCCATGTTACTATATAGGTTAGTACCTCTAAATTAAGCGATTAAGGATCCCTGATGATTTGGAAATAAAGGTGGATAGCGATTACGGTATAGTAGAAGGCGAATTAGGTGTTGCGAGTTTTTTAGATAACTTTTTAAAGGGGACTACGGGGCAAATCTGTAACTAGTATAGCTTATATAAGGAAGTACCTTATAAAAGGCAGAATTAGTAGTAACCTCCCCTTTCTCCTTCCTTCCACTATTTTCCACACCGCTAGAGTTAGCGCTTTTGTGTTATCCGTAATTATAGCGTTACTACTAGATACTATAACACATATTTTAATCGAAACTTTACTAGACTAAGGGTTTAAAAAGAAGCTAATAGCCTCAAAAGCTAAGTGCTCTAAATACACTATCTAAAGAATTTGTCGAAAGAGATAATAGCCCGAAATACTTACCCTAAGAATAAAGTATAGCTATTATAGCTATATTATATCCTATATAAAAAAACCTTCTTTAATACACTAACTAAATAGCTCTATCTATACCAATACGAGATAGTAGACCTCCTCTATCATCGATATTATAGAAAGATTTTAGAATAATCGATTAGTAGGATTCTATAATTAGTAAGCTAGACACAAACTATAATCCGCTATATTATATAATAGTATAATACTAACCTTTGAGATTATTATCTATATAAGATATCGGAGTACAAGTCTTACTAACTTGTCTTTATTAATAAGTCTAGCTATAATAGAAGGGCTAGATAGAGGTACTAGGGGTAGTCTCTAAAGAGTTCTTCTCTAGTCTAGGTTATAAAGTTTAGTTAAGGAAAACGATAATATATTCTTCTAGTATATATATAAGATAGTATTATACTAAGGCGGGTATACTAAGGATTAATAAATAGTAATTATTTTGAGGATTTCATTACCTAGTTACTATATTACTATTACTTATACCTAGAGCAGAAATCTATAATTATTATAGATAATACTTCTTAGTACTACTTAGTAAATCTCGTATAGATGTGCTAAGATATAGGAGTTAAAGTAGAGTTCTTATACCTATACTCGCTTGATTTTAACTTTATTAAAGAGTTTTTTAGAGTACTTAAGAAATTCCTTAAGAAAAAGTAGTACGAAAACGAGGATATTATTTCTAGGGAATTTAAAATATTTCTAGAGTAGTATATTAATATAGTAAGTAACGATATATATATTATAGAGAATTACTTCTATTATATAGGGATATCTATTATATAGCCTCCCAAATAAGTCTAATAGAAATAAATAAATAGATAGAGCCTAGAAACTTCCTCTTATACCTTAAGACTTCTCTTCCTCTCGTAAGAACCTTTTAATATTACTCACAAATTATAGTATAATACCTAGTAGTACCTTGTTTTTTACTATTAGGTTAGTAATAACCTTTAGGTACTATAGAGTAGTATTTAGTTCTAGGAACTAATCTATTATAACCTAATTTATAACCTATAGCACCTTTCTCTATCTATTACTCTCGACTTATTTCAGGCTCTAGTTATAATACTCTTTAAGTCTAGCTAGTTTATCTCCTTCTATATCCCTAGAAGCTTTACCGGGTATAGCCTCTAAGATATAGACTTTATAATAACGATAATTAGAAGGGTTATCTACCTTCTACTTATAGCTATTATCTGATATATTTCGTAGAATATAGGGTAAGATCTTAATATTAATATTAATATCCTCCTTTATCTCTCTTTCTTTTATATTAGCTTTAATATAATAGATAATCTCTTCTAGCTAAGCTAGTAGTAGTTTATAGTAGTTTCCTCGATTATCTAGTAAGTAGTAGAGTCCTTACTTATAGTATTTAGCTCTATAGTAATAAATCTTATAGAGTCGGCTCTAGAGACTCGTATTAGCGGCTCTCTAAAGCTTTTAAACCTCTATAGCGCTTTTCTTCTTTTTCTTACCCTTTACTATTATAGAATTATTACTATTTTCCTTATAAATAAACTCTATACTAAAGGTTATTTACTTACCTTTACGAAATAAGTTATTAAGACCTTCTAGGTACTTGTTAATTATCTACTAATTAATCTATAACTTAGGGAATTGTTTCAATAAGCTACGTTAATAGCTATACTTGATAGATATCTCGATAATTATTTCTTCATATATATAATTATCCCCGGGAAACTTGTCTTCGTCTTATAGAAGGCTTTTAAGTCGTGCCTAGAAGTTAATATTCCAAAAATCACTCGGAGCTAGAACGAGATCAGGATCTATATTAGAAAAAATAGTCCTAGCTCTAATATTTTCACACTAGGAGATCTTCTACCAAAAGTTATAGTAGATATATATAGGGTTATTCTTATTATATTACTTATCTACTTCTTAACTACTTAGTTAGAGAAGTAGTAATATATATTCTAAGCTTATTTAATCGGCTTATTCGGCGGCTTAACTAGCTAGTTAAGTAGCTATGCTAGCCCTAAAGCTATTTAAAGTCGAAAACTCGAGGTTTGAGGCCTAATTACTATTTAGCTAATTAAAGTCAGTGTTTTCTATATTAGCCTTCCCGAGTTAATAAAGGTAGAGGTAAAGAGAAAGATCGTTACTACTATTTATATAAAAAGGGCAAGTAGCTACTTCCTTAGAGTTTCTATATACTTCTATAAGCTTCTATAAGAGGCCCCTCTATTCGCTAATTTTGTGACATAACTAAAACCACAAAATAATATCTCCGAATAGCTTCATTGAAACTATAATGCGAATAAGATATAGAGTACAATTAATGTACTATTTATTAAATAGGGGATAGCGAGTTACTAGCTTCGCTAGCGTAACATACCATATATCATTCAACCAATTATCTCTAAGCTCTTAGCTAGAGCCTTAGCCTTAAACCTTTTATTAACCTCTTTATTTCAGACTCATCTCTACTATTTTATATGGATTATAATCTAAGTACTTCTGCCTATAATCCTTACTATATCGAATAGTAGATATATAGACCATTTAATACTTAGGCCTAGATACGTCTTTTTAAGCTAGAAGTAAATAGCGAATTTAGCCTCACGAATAATATCACTTACCCTCTAGCTCCTTATACGATACTCTCATATACTTGGGGAGAAGATAATAAAGAGGTCACTTTCGAGGACCTAAAGGATAGCTCTAGGAAGACGAAAAATAGATATAGAAAGCTTCGGTTCTATAGATAATAAGCCCCTCGTGATAGCTTATAATACTTCTAGGTAAATACTTACTATATTAATAAATCGAGGGATAGTAAGCTTTTAGAAGCTATTAATTCTATATTTTACTAGTATTATAAAGCAGCTATATACTATATATACCTAGTAGATGTTTAGATAAAAGATTAAATAGATCCGTCTTTAAAGCTATAGGAAGTAGCTTTTAAGAATAGTCGATAGTTTACTTATAGTTAGATACTTTAAGAACTAATCGCGCTACTATTAGTAGAGTTCTTCTCCTTAAATAGTAACCGGCTTAGTGATAAGAAATTATTAGAGGTACTACTTTATAAGATAATAGGTATTCTTATTCTCGCTCTTCGAGGTAGGCCTCTTTCTAATTTTAGCTTTGATATACGAGTATTATAGGCACATAAACGGGATACTAAGCGTAAAGAAGACCTTACTTATTCCTTACTAGGTATCCTTAGTATCTTAATACTAGTTATCTATAGTAAGGGGAAGGAGAATACATTTCGTAGGTTATACCACGAATTGAAATACTATCTCGATAAACTTTCACAAGGTACTCCGAGATATATTAAGTAGCTAGGCACGCTATAGCAGACGCTCAAAGGGCACAGCGACGAGGTCCAGTTAGTAGCCTTCTCTCCTAACTCGAGGCTACTAGCGTCGGCATCAGCTAATGAGATAGTGCGGCTCTAGGACGTAGTAACTAGCACGCTATAGTAGATACTTAAGGGAGATAGCGAATCGGTCACCTTAGTATCCTTCTCACCTAACTCGAGGCTACTAGCATCGGCATTAGTTGATATGACGATACGGCTCTGGGACACGGCCACTAGCGCGCTACAGTAGATACTCGAGGGGCATAGCGGTATAGTCGATTCAGTAGCCTTCTCGCCTAACTCGAGGCTACTAGCATTAGCATCGGATGACAAGATAGTGTGGCTCTAGGACGTAGCAACTAGCGCGATACAGCAGATACTCAGAGGGCATAGCTACGAGGTCCACTCAGTAGCCTTCTCGCTAGACTCGAGGGTACTAGTATTAGCATCGGATGACAAGACAGTACGGCTCTAGGACATAGCAACTGGCGCGCTACAGCAGACACTCAGAGGGCACAGTGGCTTCGTCTACTCAGTAGCCTTCTTTCCTAACTCGAGGATACTAGCATCAGCATCATCCGATGAGACAGTGCGGATCTGGGACACGACCACTAGCGCGCTACAGCAGACACTCGAGGGGCACAGCGCATGGGTCAGCTCAGTATCCTTCTCGCCTGACTTGACACTTCTAGCATCAGCATCATCCGACGAGACAGTGCGGATCTGGGACGTAGCTACTAGTATGCTATAGTAGACGCTCGAGGGGCATAACGGCCCAGTCGGATCAGTAGCCTTCTCGCCTGATTCGAGGCTATTAGCATTAGTATCAACTGATAAGACGGTGCGGCTCTGGAGCATAGTGACTTGGTTAGCTTAGTAGTATTCTCGCCCGATTTAATACAACTGGTATTAGTATCGGACAATAACTCGATAAAATAGTGTGGTTTTGGGACTCGGCCACTAGCACACTAGAGTAGACATCGTAGTTGACTACTATATCTCGGCTCTATTATTTGGTTGTTGAAGGTTGATCTTAATTATAATTATTTATATTTTACGGATTTGAACCTCACTATCGAATGATAATCTAGGAGAGCTTTTGTAATTTGAATTTTATTAAACATTCTATATAACTTAGCTGGTCTTGATGTCAACATACTTTTGGAAATAGCTACTGTATAAACCAATTTAAGAATATCTTCTCGTTTATGGAACTTAATATTTCATTAACTGGGTCAAAAGAGAGGCGAGAGGCGAGGGGAACGCTACAGTTGTATATATCGTAGTGTATACTCGATTATTCTACTCCTTTTCAGAATTGGCTCCCCTCTACGATAATACCGGTACTTTGGGGTACAACGGGGCGAGGATGCACAGCTACAAGTGTCAGGAAGTGGAGCCCGCTTAAAAAAGTTATCTATAAAATTAGCGACACCCAATTCGCCTTCTAGTGTAATTATAATGTTTAGCTTAGGCAAAAAGAGAATTTGTCATCATTTTGTCAGCCAAGCCAGCTAGTCCAATTTTGGAATGCATAGAAATCATGCACTTTCATTCATATGATCATGTGCGCATATATTTCTATACAAGTCTTAAGTTAGAAGTGTTGAAAACACTTGGAAAGGAAAACAATGAAAGTCTAAGAGTTTCTCCTGTTACGAGACAAACTATAGGTAATTTGAATTTAAGCGGCTCTAACTGTCCGGAATCCCACTGTGGTAAATTCTGGATAAAAAATAATTTCGACGAAGATCAATAAGCAACGTATCAAGCGATGAGCAAATAATATGTTCACTTCATCGCCTCGTCCGATCAGACCCACCCCATAAAAAGATCAGGGACATCACTTAGATCATTAGCCCATTCCTCCGCAGAGTCATAAGAATCTTCGTCATCATTCCAGCGACCAACCACATTAATATCCTTTGCAAATGAAACTTCGCTGTCCACCCTCAACTCATCGCCGAAGTAATATCCCTGTCCTACGATTGACAAAACGGATTCAGATGTCTTAGACTTTTCCAGTATCCAAAGCCTCCGTAGACAACTTGATTCTAGATTATTGAGTGCAGTCGGAACAGCAAAGAGGAATTGAACGGTACTGCTTCGGACGTGTTGCCCCAGTCGAGACGGGACAAAAAGTATCGCATGCCGAGTGCCCTCCTTGTTGAGATGCGTAACAAAAGGAATATTTCGTTCGACGTGTCTAAAATGGACAAGTAGCCCTTGAATCATATTTTTCATGTGGTCTGCTTCTTGGATTACCTCCGGTCCCGTAGCATTTGCACTGAAGAGGGAACCGTCTGTACTATCCATCGAGCTCTCTCGGCTGGTTTCCTTCAAGGTTTTCATTTCCTTGAGAAAATCGTGTACATTCTGTGCCACCCAGGACAAGCCAAGATCAAGGGCACTGGCAAGTGTTGCAACTCCAACATCAGTGAAATCTGAGCGTGGTGTTTGGGATGCCGCCCAACATGCGTTTGCCACTTCAATGGATTCTTTCCCTGGAATTCTGGGCTGGGACCGTAGGAAAAATACGTCCAATGTCATGGAGTCCTGGCGGATAGGTCCAAATCCAGGGTTTGAGTTTAGTCGATGACGCGGTAAGGTCCAGTATCGAAAGTCATCGCCTATAGGCCAGCGGATGACTCCTTGGTGACCCGGTGCTGACAATTTGTAAATAGGCGGTCCAACGGAATCCAGCACCATGGGGTCGCCAGCTGACAGGAGAATCAGAGCTAGAATAAACTGACAGTCGGATCTGCACGTGATATCCTTGTTGAAACTCAAAAACAAACCACTCATGTTGAGAGTGATAGATACAAGAT
The DNA here is from genome assembly GCA_021399475.1 of Hyaloscypha finlandica. Taxonomy (NCBI): domain Eukaryota; kingdom Fungi; phylum Ascomycota; class Leotiomycetes; order Helotiales; family Hyaloscyphaceae; genus Hyaloscypha; species Hyaloscypha finlandica. The sequence continues at coordinate 164,118 of JAJTUR010000092.1, read as the reverse complement.
CTCTAAGATAGAAACATGACAACTCTTCTAACTCAACGAACAAGAGAAAAAGGCTGAATTGAGTTATCTCGTCAGGCTCGTTCAAACCAATTCCAAAACTGAACTTTTGGAATTCCGGGTGTGTATATAGGTCGTGAGTCTCGCCACTGGCTTGAGCAGACTCGTAGTGGAAATCCATGAAAAACCTCGAATTCAATGCAACACAACGATATTTACAACCAACGTAGATGAATATTCGTTCTGCGTTCAGTTGGTATTCTTGACAGCACCATGCTCTTGTAAACCACCTGCAATTGAAGACATCGGCAGAGAAGTTGAATAGATTAGTCGTTGTGCCCTGGGCAAAGCATGTAGAGAAGTTTTCCGCAAATGCGGTCCGCGACACGTACATTCCCTCACTGGTAATGTTCTCTAGTTCGGTCGGAGTACTAGCTAGAAGATGTAGTGATCGCTCCACGTCTGGAGAGATATCGAGATCTTCCAAGAGGATCAACACTCGGCTAGCATTGCGATAGATTGTGTCCATGTTTGCGATTGCATGGGCTTTCTGCTTTGAGTCATTTTGATCGATGCAGAGTTGGTCTATCCAGACGGCTTCTCCGTCTTTGGTGCAGCATAACAATGCCCTCAACATAGCAGGAGACATTGGAAGTGGCCAGTCCTCCGGGGTCTCGCCGAATCGAGCTGGTACCGTCCACTGGTTATTGTGCCAGCAATAGCTAACGGCCTGAAAGGAGTTGGTCTTGATAGGACTCCAGATCCGATTCTTTGTGACGAGCTTGAACGGAATTCGTTTAACAGCATTGTCTTTCTCCGAAAATGCCGAGGCGACCTCTGGATTCCATCGTCGCAGCTTTGGGAGTATATTGGGTGTTGCTGGATGGATGAGCGGCGGTTTGCTCAAAAGCCGGTCTGCATCTTTAGATCCTGTAAGGTCATGGACATAGAGAGTCGGGATGCCCAGATTCTCATAACCCGGACAAATCAGGCGTCCGACCGTCTCGTGAGATGCCATATGCTGAATGCAGGCGCCTTTCCAAGATGGCTGTCCATGGAAAGCTAGGAAATGTGCGGCTCTGAAACGACGAGCAAGACATGAACGTACTACTACGTCACACGCGTGACATTCTACGCCACACACATGACCAGTCCTAAGAATAAGTTAGTGGCTGGGTAAAATATACTAACTAAGCCCGGATTTATACAGTATATTATAGCCAGGCTAATGCACATTAATAAGCACTAAATCCTGAAGCTAAAACATGTGCCGTATATGCCCATCTCCTCACACCGGAGTAACTCCCGGACTGCATTATTTTCGTCTTTGACTGTCTTTAAAATTTGGAGCCATATTATTTTGTTATAGAACCTTTTCCCAAGTGCTCCGAATTTTGAATAGACTATAATAGTCGCGATTAAGCAAGGGGGTATAGCCGAAGTGGCGATTAGTGGCGTGATTAAAACGATCGATAGCATAATCAACTATAATCTTTTTCTTATCGCTAAGTGGTCTCCTTAAGGAGAAATGGTTAAAGAAAGTAACGTATTAATAACAACTTCGTAGACTTGCTAAGAAAAAACTTGTAATTCCAAAACTATAAATTTGTCTCGTGACACGGTGCGTCTCGGGACGCAGGGACAGACGTTAAATTGCATCCCGCGATGCTTTTCCCAGTTCTCGTCTCCCTGACATTGCTCTCATCGTATAGACTTAGGCTATCACTCCTCCTTCTACCACTGAACTTTCACTTTCTTTACGTGTTATTCCGATATACCGCCTCGTATGATCTGGGGATGGTTGTCAACACCGCGTTCGATATGAAACCCATCGGGAAGATTGCTTTCGATAAGGCTGAACTGTCCAGCAAACAGGTTGCATACTCGGTCGTTGAAGCAGTCAAGGTCAATCCTGAAAGTATTAGCTGGTTCTCGAAAGCTGAGGTATCAGACATACGCCTGGCCCATGAAATCTTGCTTTATCCTCTCAAAATGTCGTATTTTATCACCATTGTCCTTCTTGGCAATCTTTTTGAGGAGCCGTTTGTACGCACTATTTCTGCCCTCACCGTAAATGGGCGTCATGAAGACGTCGAATATCCCGAATAGCGAGTATGCCTTGTCTTCTTTACGCTTGGTCGTGCGGTTTTCTGCCCATGACAATCGCTCATCGACGCTGAACTGAGACAGAGGTAATCCTCTAAGCGCTGGGATAGCAATTCTCGTCTTCTCGTGAATGTCTCGCTCTAAGGTTTTCTTATCACCAAGTAGGTTGCCTTCTCGGGAGAAGAATTCGACTGAACCCGACGCAAGAAGTTCTTGGAGAGTCCAACCTCGAGTGAACCATGTGCTATCACGAAACATCGATTCCCATGGCAACTGTTCAGGCTTATCATCATATCTCACGGCAGTTTTCGAAACGTCTGAGAGATAGACATAGCATTTAGCTGCATCACGGTACCAACGAAACATCGAGTTGATAGCCTCGGAGAGCTCGGCGCTACTCGATTTGTCGATACAGCATGTGTCTACCCAGAAGTATTGTATCTTATCCCGCTTAGCCTGTTCTCCGCAAAATCTGATCTTTTCATAGCCAGCCTTGCTCTTGCCTGTGTTCTCTATCAGGTTTTTGAAAGTAACCTCCTCGCTATCTTCCCCCCATGTGTGTGAAAGTATGGCATATCGAGGAATATCGTCGACTAAGTCCTCACTCAGGCTAAACTCGCTGCTGTTGTTGTGCTCGAGAAGACGCATTATTTTGTACAGATTCGAAAGAGGTTGGGAGAAGGAGCTTCGGTGGATATTTGTCGGGAATGTAAGCAAAATTCTCTGTCGAGTGAAGGATAAGGGTTCTCTAGACGGCGCGCATGCCGTACGAAGCTTTCGAGGCAATTAGTCCTGATGGATCGATAGAACAGGATGAAGGATAGGGCGAGTGATGGGAACGTTGATGGCTTGTGGATAAGATGGGTAGGGACCAGTATTGGGGTAAGCCGCCGATTCCACTTCAGTATCTCCAGCCGACACCTAATTCGCCTTCTACTTTACTAGGAAGAGCTGTGTGAACAAGGTATGGCTTTAGATGCTGCTGCTGACTCTGGTATTGTTTGCTGTGAAGGCCCTCGCGTTAAGAGCCACAAGCTTGCCTGTTGATTAAATAAGCGGAATTACGGCGAAATTACCATAGCTTTGCGTGAGGTGCGGGGTCAGCCCCTCTAACCGAGAACCGTTAGTTCCGTCGATCAGAAGTACCGAACCGCGTGGCGGCCCTGCAACTGTTTGCGCGCCAAAGCAGCCACAAAGCTTATCAGGGTCTCGGACAAAAAAAATCAGGATCTAAAGCTTAGATAAGAACTTTTAAGAAGTGAAAGGGATAATAAGAGCTCGCCAGTATAGCTGTGATAGAGGACTCGTATTAAATCATAGATAGAGGCTTCTTATAAATTAGGCGAAAGGGCGACGATGCAATACAGAATTTTCTTCAGATAGGGTCAAATTGCTAATAAATAGCTGTGTAATGCTACTGATATTTTATTTTTATAGACTCATAAGCTGGTGTGGAGTTTGAGATGATTAAAGTCAAAGTACCTATGGCTTTTCTCGGCACGCAGGGTTTCTCGGCACGCAGGGAGGGACGTTACTGTCTTTGTAATATTTTATTAGGAGGGTACTGTCAACGCTTTATGAATTAGTTTGAGTACTGCCTACGTAAATGGCTGTATTTATAAATGCAGAATATCTTTTTCTAAATGCAAAACTCGAAACTCATCAGGATAGCAATTCAATCAGCTGTGCCATGTCTTTAATTTCCTAACTCCTTCTAATGCAGGGTATCAATACAACCATGGCCCTTTTCAACTGTCAGTCATCCCCATATCTCCTCACGTGATCCAGTATCTTACCTTTCATCATGCTGTTTTGTACAATAGGAACATGTGTCTGAGGCTTTGGAATGCCCAAGACATTCGTATGAAGGATATCCATAGGGTTCAATGCATCAGGCTACTTTACCACCAAACTATTGACATGTTTAGCAGATCCCCAAGTGGCAACGTGCATTTTGAGCTTACGATATGTTGATCTCGCTTGCTCCTTGCCCAATGAGGTAGATATTCACACCTCCACTGGCCAAAGTTGAGAATATTTGACCTGCAGATAATGTAAATGGGAGATCAACCGCGTTCGGTTGGGCATCTCACCAGCAATTCCCACCATATTTCTCATCTTGTGTCCAATCACGCTTACAATCGCCATCTCCCTCATAATCTCGACCTTTCCACAACCGCTCAAGCCCTCACAAACTCTTCGAATGGAATCTTCAGATTCTAGCGAGCTCAACGCTAGGCTCACACTCTGCTCACTGCTTGTGATCAGATCTGCAACCGCCTGCAGCTTGTCCAAAGTTCCAAACACGTTTACCAGAAAGCCGTGAGATTTGGATTCTCGATTCGATTGTACATTTATTAAAACGATAGAATCTTTGCTTGTTATCGCAGTTGGTATTCGTCGAGATTGCGATAGGCTATAATATCCATTTGCAGACATGAACGAGTAGATTACGGGGTTTGGGATCATTGCAGGCGGCGAAGGAGAATGGGAGTTCGGGAGTGCGGTTGGCGTGCTGCTCCCACTTGATTGAGATGGGTATATGATGGTTCCATTCGCAGTAGGATTCTTGACATTTTTAAGTCGCAAAGGTATGTTGGCATGCCGGATCTGGTTCGTGGTGAAGGGATGGATGACTTCGCTTCCATAATATGTCAACTCGGACGCCTCTTCCAGTGTGATTGTTGGTAGAAGTCTCGCTGAGGGAATTTTCATTGGATCGGCGGTAAAGATGCCATCAACCTCTTTCCAGATTTGCAGCTGGATGATGTTGCCACAGCACACATGGCGGCACAAAGATCTGAATAGCCCCGCCCAACACTCCGAAGTAGAGAATTGGGCATCACCCCAAAGAAACCTTGGTGATGTCAATCAAAGTTCTCATATAAAGATTTAATCTAGACTTACCTGTTATTATAGGGACTGTTTCACCACATCTGTCAATTCTGTTTCCTATCTCTACGGAAAGAGCATCAAAGAACCTCGGACCAAGTTCATTGTATGCAAGTTGTTCCTTGTGTAGATCATCACCATAGGCTGAAGCAACAACATCGTGAAGTGAAATAAATGTTGCATCAATCCCCTGCTTGATATCAGTAACGTGGGACCGGCTCGGGATCACTTCTACTTCTCTCTCATCATCTCATCAATCATGGGGTAGGGCTTTCAGTATTGTACCACGACTTGGAATTGACCCTCGACCTGCCGTGTCTTCCACTCAATTGTACTTCGACACGGAACAGCTCCTCCAGCTAACAAGGGCATCTCTAATCAAATTGTACCTCGACGAGGAACGGCTCTTTCAGCTGAGAAGCGAATCTCCACTCAGTTGTCCCTCGGCCGAGAAGAGCTCGCCGAGCCGCAATCCCAATCTCCACTAGTCTCTCTAAAAGGGTTAGCCGCTCTGATCAGTAATCTAGAAGGAAATCTTTATCAGTTTCCTTTCTCTGCCTGCTCATTGGCTGACCCTTCTCACCGCTTGCGCTCCGAACATGATTATATGCAGACTATGCTTGATTAATTCGGGACGGATGGCTCTGGGCAAGCGGCGGCTTACAATTTCCATAGAAAAGGCTTCCACCAAGTCCTACGCACTGCATGGACGAATGATTTCGACTGGTTAGCGTTGAAATAAATCCAGTGAAGGATATAGTAAAGCAGAAGAGCTGTCAATACCGTTCCAGTGTGCGAATTTATCCCCACCCCCGAAGGACTACCTTCAATTAGGCGAAAGACGCCTTCGCCGAGAATGATGATGAAAAACCCTTCGTGTCGCTCAATATATCGATCCACGTTGACAGACCTTTTCCAGCCCCCCGAGAGTAACTTATCACCAACTGGACTGGCATGGAGCATTGCAAGTGGCTGTTCCAGTGCATTGGCTAGGATGAGAAGTGCAAAATTGCTGGGGTATTGAACGTAGATGGCAGCAATCCATAAGCCGCCTGTGGCCACGGTTGAGACGAGTTGAAACAAAACCTGTCTTCGTAGAAAGGGTATGAACATAGCCTGTATCAGTTGAGCTCCGAGGAATGATGCTCGTGCGACAAGATAGATGGCAATAAGTAGCTTGAGGGAATTCCCTTCATCTACCGGGCTGAAAGCGAAGGGTGCATTGACGCCGTAGAGGACGGAGAGAATAAGAACCCAGACGATGAAGTTTCGGTCCGTCAAGTCGTCCTTGTAGAAATTGCCAATGTACTCGCGGAGATAGTCCCACATTCGCCAGATAGAAATAAAGACCAGGACAATTTCTCCAGTGGCCTCTCCAATGGTCAGAGCAGTGTTTTCGCCAAAAGCCTGCTCACCAAAGGACGCTGAAAGGTTTGCAATAATACCCACCCAAATCAGATCGATAAACAGATCTACTCGCTCATACTGCTTGATTGCATCGCCCGTGGATCGCTCTTCTTTTTGGCTATCCGTGCTGCTTTCATTGCTGATGTTGCTAGGTTCCCTGTTCATACTGGTTGGCTCACTGCTGAGCTGTTTCTCAAGCGGTGTCGTAGATCCGCTGATTTCAGGGTGGTAGAACTGAAGAGCGCGAGGTCGTCTGATGATATAGGCATGATGAAAGGCCCTGGATTCTAATGTGTGGAGGGTTGTCCCTCTGCGGACCCACGGGCGACTTTTGGGATCGGGCTCTGATGTAGGTTGTTCAGAGAAATCTTCTTCATCGAAGGCAACCGTCTTGGACGGCTGGAGCTCCGTGGAGTCTTGGGTTTCTGACATTATGGGGCTGGTGGGAGAGTGCCGGTCCATGTTTTCGGCTTAACGTGACGATATGGTCTTAGAGAAGAAGGCGAGAAGCTCGACCCTGTTGCAATGATTTGCATCTGAGGTGGAGGTGCAATGTTAGTTGGCCTGAATCGCCTCCCCGCGGTGAGAGGGACCAGGGCAATTCAAAACCAAATGTTGGCCATGTCGGGACTTATCAACAACGGGTCAAGGAGGCTGAGACTGGGTTTACAAGCACGGATGCGGAGGAGTGGGATCCATGGGACTCATTCCCGCCTTCGAAGGCTGTGCCGCTTCCAATCGTCGGGATCGCCAGGCCAATTGGGCGCCTCGTCGTATGTCAAGTGTCAGGCTGTCAAGCATGGATTTGCAGATCGCTGAATCTGCGATAAATCTGCTGGCGCCAATGGCTGCAATTGAACGAGCCTGCGTTTACCATCCATGGCGCTATTTGGTACTTGAATCACTTCGTGAAGTCTCCGCGAAAGCCCTGGTTTTTAAATAGAAAAGTCAAGCTCGACAATTAGATCTTCAACTCGAAGCTTATGGTTAGAAGCTAGCTGAGGAGAGTAGAGTGATGGCGGGGGGTGTTTGAAATGTTTCGTTGTGACCCCACGAATCAGAAAAGAGAGAAGTGTGGAGAGTTGCCGCTGCGGAAGGGGGGAGGAAGGCGCTAAGCCTCTCTCGGAAGAGTCGCGTCGATCTTCAATCTTCACGCGTCTGCTCCGCCATGATCTTTCCAACCTCGACATCTCATCTCAATTGCTCCTCAACCACGACGTAATTACTCTTCATCCTTGACATAATGTCCAAGCCCGTCGAATCGTCACCCCTTGAAAGCGATTCCACCATGACTGCCAGAGAACTAACCTTAATCGTCGCCGCAACGAGCAAAATGGGGATTGGACGGGGCGGTACATTGCCCTGGACAGGACTGAAGAAAGAAATGGCATATTTCGCCCGTGTGACCAAACGCGCAAGTCCTGGGGTAGGTCCTTCCACCAAACTCGGATTGTCAATTCTGATAGCTTTGCAGAGTAGGAATGCAGTGATTATGGGTCGCAAAACATGGGAGAGCATACCTCCAAAGTTCCGGCCATTGAGGGACCGAACGAACGTCGTCATTACGCGGGCCACTGGATTGAATGCTGAGGGCGGGTTATTAGTTGGGTCTGTGGAAGGAGCGGTAGAAGCAGTTGCAAAGACAGAGGCACAGAGGGCGTTCATCATTGGAGGAGCGCAGATTTACAAGGATGCACTGGGGAGGAAAGAAGCAAAGAGAATACTTCTTACGAGGGTTCTGAGTGACTTCGAGTGCGATACGTTCTTCCCGGTACAACTGGATGAGACTGGGAAGACTGGGGGGTGGGAGAGGAAGAGTAAAGAGGAGCTTGATAGGTGGACGGGAGAGCAAGTTCCGGAAGGAGTACAGGAAGAGAACGGGACAAGGTATGTTTTTGAGATGTGGGAGAAGTCTGATTCATGATGCCACATCCCAATAGTATGCCAACTTTGGAATTCTATTTTGGATGCTTATTCTTGAAAACTTTTCCTTTGAGGCAGTACCTCTGCCTGCATCGACGAAGAAACACCAGGGATCGAAGTCGATATCTCAATCCCGAAGCTTTCATACATTCCGAATGCTGGACTTGCGTCTTGCAGCCGCTATATACGCATTTCAAGGAAACGATTCCTTAACGTTCTCACCCCATTTGGTCAATCACAGTTTTTGGTTTCCATCCCTGGTAATGAGAAGTTTGGGCCTTGTCTGATTCAATTCATGGCAAATACTCGAACCTTATAAGGACGAGATGACGAAGTATCCAAAATGGGAGAGAGACCCTCCATCCAACGGCCTCTCTCCAAGAGACCTGGCTAAGTGACCTTGGGAGTCTTACAAATAGCTGGCAGTCTCCTCGGCAGGTACAGTAGCATCAGTCTCAGCCGATTTCTGAGGAGTCTCATGAATCTAATATTGAACTCTGTCAGCAAGTATACCGTGTTTATTTCTCGGTAGTAACTTACCTCGTTAAGGACCTGGTCATTCCAGATCTTCGACTGCTTCTTGGTCCACCAAGCAGCAAACTTCTTGGTCAACGTCATGGCTGCATAGCCCGGCTTCTTGTCTCCAACAAACTCGCCCTCGTCTGGGATTGCGGCGTCGGGAGGAAAGATCATACTGTTTCGGCCGTTATTCACCTTCCTGGTTGTCGGGAACCGGAGGTAGAAGAATAAACGAGGCAGAAACTTCTAGAAGACCGTTAGAAGTACTGTTGTTATCTAGACAGCCATCAGAGTTGCTGGGTATCAGCAGAGGATCGAGGCTGCCAAGTTCAGAGGGTGCCCCAGGATCGTCCCCGAACTCGGTGTCAGAAAGATATTTTGTTGAGGTCAAGTTTCCGATTCGAAGTTGGAGTCGCAGGCAACAGCAGGGGACTTGATGTCGGAGACAGCAGACTGAATATCTGACCTAAGTATGGATCAGCAGCGGACCAAACTGTACCGGAATTAGTGGGGTGTTTACCAGTTATCCATCTCGAAGGTATCCGGCTCCGTTCGCTGACATGCGTTTGCCGTTTGGACTCTATTAGCGCAAATTGAATCAGGAACATCTCGGGATGATGGGGTCGACAGATCGAGTGTCGTCTGTTGCTACACAGAAAACAGTACTGCAGTGTCCTGCTTGCAGGAGCCGAGGGTGCTGTCTCCAAGCAAGGAACGAAAAGCGGACGGAGATGACAACGGGCAATCAAACCTGCCTTGCGGGTAGGTGTTGGTACGGCAGTGTAGATCTTCACTGGATGTTAAGAGCTGTTTTGTGTTTGCAGGGGAGATGAACTCGAAGGCAAACGTCGGGCTTCAAGTACTTTCCGCAAACGTGGGTTTTTACGCCGAATTTTTCCTATTCACATTATCTTGTTTTTAAAGCTCTAGACATTTCCTCCACCTCCGCGACTGCTTTACTTGCACATTCTCTCTCCTTGTCACTTTGAAAGACACGATGAGGTACCAAATTAGTATGGTTGCAAGTGCCGATTGTTCATCCATTTATGAAAATGTCACAAACCTTCATGACACTTTCTCGATTACCACTTGATCCAAGTCACAAAGAATCAATTCATAAGACATCTACTGTATTTGCGAAAGCTACTTGGTAAAACCAAGCTACGCACGTGCAACATACAAGGAAGACGGCTCCCGCCCCAGAAAGAAAATTCCTGATCGCATCCCAATATGCTCCCATGACTGTTATGCATGTCCCCAACCAAAACATCCATCCAAGGAATCCAGCCATTGTCTCTAGTCACCTCTCATCGCATTGCTCTGTAGCTTAAGGTTTCATTAGCTCTTGGCTTCCAGGGGTAGAATGCTCATACTCACTGTTATTTATCGCGTCTTTCTTTACCCTCCGTTCTCGGCTTTACTTCTTGAGTGAAGTCTTGCCAACCACTCCAACTGGCTGAGCATCGGCCTTTTGCTCATCAAGCTTCTCCACGATCTCCCCGAGGACCTGAGTCTCAAAGATTTGAAGTTCCTTCTTGGTCCACCAGGACCAGAACTTGGCTCCTAGCGACATAGTAGCATAGCCAGGCTGCTTATCGCCAATAAGTTCGCCCGGGGCTGGGATAGCAGACGTAGCCGTGAAGGCCAATCCCCTCTTGCGCTTCAGATCTGCAATGAGCAACTGTTGATACCTCTGGATAGATCCGCCTGCTACCTCATCGATTTCCTTGAGGCTGAAGTTTTCAAGGGTCAAAGCATGCGAGGGACCGTTCCCAACGATGGTGCTTGGAGTGCTTGGGCGAATGGTAGAAGAATTATCTTCAATGGGGTGGTTTGGACGGGCTTGTGGGCGCTCAGGTGAGGAGTCTAGGTTCGATACGATCTCGTATTCAGAGGCACCGGAAGCGCTAAGCATAGGCTGAACGATCATGAATTCGCTACCTGTCAATGACAAGGTCTCCAGGTCGATGTCGAAGCTGGACTCAGCTGAATTGCGGGTACTGGAGCCTGGATTAGCTGATTAAGAAAGGCTCTTGGGACGAGTAGCAGCCTACTTGGTCGGCATCTTGACTTTGGTAATTGGACGAGTGTCAAGTTTTTGCGTCTATAGAGGAACGATTAGCTTGGCATGGGGCGCCAGGTTTGTGCTCTCGAGTAAAAGGCGAAAAGGGAAGCTTGACAACAAGAACATCCCTGACAGGAGCGCAAACGGCTTCAAACCCGATGAGGAGGAGCAGGTAGTTGTTAGTAACTTACTGTGGGGGCAGATTACTGCTTTGTTTGTGTAAAAGAGTAGCGTTAGAACTTCAGACAACGCCATCAGTTTTGGTTGATTGTTTGGTTTCATAATTGGAAGGGAGGCAAGCTCCTTAAATATTTCTCGAAAATTTCCGAAACCCCAATTTCCGTACCAAAATTGGAAATTTAGCTCCATTCACTTCCAGCAAGGATATTTTGGAATTTACTGCCACCCCATTGGCAGATTTCTAGGTAGGTTTCTCACGCCCGTTAATCGTGACATGAGGTACACAAGCAGCATAGAGAAGTTTAAGAACCTGAGGTATTCTTTCTCACCAAACAAGGTAGGCCAGGAGATTTCGACCGAGAAATTTATTACTCTCTATGTATAAATCAGAATGGACTAAGCTGGCGTCGTGCCGGAAGGTATGGCACCAGAGCTACCAACCCTGTTCGAGAGCTTCTTTATATAGCTGCATAATCGCAGTTTGTCTTAGGTTGTGTGCTGCTTGCCCTCCCGTAGCTACCACCTAAAAAAGGTCTGGATTAGGTATTCACGACCTGACAGAATGGCTCTCATCACGTCATATGATTCAAGACTCATGGCTCTGAGTATGTTATGACGCCGCTTGCATTTGTGAAGGTGCCTAGACTAATTTCCAGACTACACACGCAACATGCAAACAGAGGACTCCCGTCCCAAAGAAAGGAGAAACCCTTAACTGAAGCCTGCTACGCCCAAAAGAAACAATCTGACCCAGTCCAAATTTATCTCGCCTAGATCCTAGCCCACCCCAATAGTCAGCTCTGATCTGAGTCAAACAACAAGGAATTAGCCAACCACTGAGTGAGCATGGGAGCTTCCAACTTACTCGGTCCTACAGAATATGTCTTGTTTAGATTCTCGGCAAGGTTCTTCTAATCCTTTCATTCCTGATCCTTGTCATGATGCTTGATTTCCTTGAGAATCTGACCATCAATCACTGCACGTTGCTTGCTAGTCAACCATGACCAAATCTGTGAGCCCAAATCCATGTCCGCATAGCCAGGAAGGTGATCACCAATAAGTTCGCCCTTAGCAGGGACACCATCATCAAGGCGAAAATTGGCACCTCCAGCATTTATGTCGGCAATCATCATGTTGCATATGTCTGGATGCTTCCTCTTGCAACATCCTCTATGGTCTTGCAAGAGAGGTTTTGGAGGGTCCAACGGGCAAGTTGGACTCGCAACCTCAGTGGCCAAACCAGGCATAGAGGCACGAACGGACAGGCTGCCGACTTTGGATGGAGCATCGAGTTGGTTTTCGTCGGCCACGGAGGCATCGACGGTTGAGATGAGCTCGATTTGGCTTCCTTCGCTGGCAGAGGCAACCTCGACAGCGGAACTGGTATCTGCTTCGGATTGGATTGGCTTGCTAATGACAGCAAACTCTGAATCAGACACCGAGTAATTGTCAAGCCTCAAGTCAGTAAATTTGGACGTAGAGAATGTGAGATCAGAACTGTATAATTAGCAATTGGATCTATGCTAGCTGACATATAGGTCAACTCACGAGGTCGACATCTTAAGTCTAGTAATTGTGGAGCGGGCTGGAATCGTTTTTGTCTAGTGCTACAGTCGAAACAAATCAGCAAGTTTCTGATGATTTTGACAGCAGCATGACTCTTGACAAACAACGCGAAGGCCATGAGGGTCACGAGCAGGAAAGACAGGTATTGGAACGCAAATAATCTAGAACATAGTCTGGCAATACTTACTTTTGTGAAGAGGGAAAAGTGGGAAAGAGGCGAGTGTCAACTTCGGCCAGGGACTGAAGACTTTGAGTTTTTTGGTGTCGATGTCTTGAGGAAAACTGGAAGGCAAGAGGGCCTCCTTAAACAGTCCAAGAAATTTCAAGAAAAAAGAAAAATCTTTCAAATTTCTGTGCTAAATTTAACCTATTCGCAACTCGATATCTTTTGAACAATCCAGTGCCAAGGGCCTTGTGAGTGATTAAGCAGATAGATGGTATTGGGAGATTAAAAGGTCCAAAGACTTCATTTCTGACCACGGCGATTAAGAAGAAAAGCGAGGCCTGCCTTGAGGCTTGGATTTAAAGATTCATGATTATACAAGTACCAAACAGTATACCGGTAGACTAGCGCCCTCAAAGCTGTGCGTCGTGGTATAGGTGGAGGACCTGGGGAGCAGACGGACCAAAAAAATAGCCGGCTTCGTCTAAAGAACTACAGAATCGCTGTTTGAGTTGAGATGTTTGCTGAATGCCTTCCTAAGTCTACTTAGTGGTAAAGATTCGTCCGTCCGTCATAATACAGATACAATCAAACATTCCCCGTCTAATACAGCAAACATTTCCCAAGCGCCGTATCATGCTTTCTCAGCAGGCAACGGCTTCCCAGGCGCCTTCTCAAATGGCAGATCTATCATCTTACTTTTCAATGCAACGACACTAGCCTCATCCTTCGGTGATCCAAACTGCAGCCCAGCAGACATGAGCCTTTCATCAGATATCGAATCAAGCCCCTTCAGGGCCCTCCTCATATAGCTCACGATCTGCGCCAAGCCCTTAATATCAACATCCTCTGTAGCCTTGAAAACATTCCGCCAAATAGCAGCTGCTAAAACAGCATCACCCTTAAACACACCCTCGTCATACGCCGCAAGCAAGCCCCTCCATTGGATAAAGAGATCCTTCAGGTATTTGTTCCGCGTGCCTCGGGCGTGCATGTTGTGATTTACCATCATCCGGTTCTCGGCGTCGTAGAAGAAGTGATCGAGGAGATGTTGTTGCCATGTTTGTGAGCCGTGAGGCAAACATCGGAAGCGAGCAGCGATCAGGTACATGTGGAGCATGGTCACTTGTGACCAGGTACTGAAAGTTGGCTGGAGCCCCAGTTCTGTTGCAACATAAGCTTTGGCCATTAAGTGAATTTGGTTGCCCCTGTAGACTTACCTTTGAGCCACCAGCCCTCTCCGACCCCCAAGTCTTCCCCGGATTCAGTCTTGGGCATTTCCGCATCGTCCTTGCCCGCCTGGGGTATCGAGTAATCTGCCTGCAGCGCGCATTCTTTGTATAAGACCTCCGTAGATCCATACGCGGTGTAGGTCTCCGTTGCTTTACCCGCGACCTTCTTCAAGCCGGCTGCAGCTCTTATGCTCGCAGGCATTGGCGTGCCAATTTTGGGCCCCCCTTCTGCTCGTGCAGGATCGACTGGAGGTATAGATGTGCGTGGAGTCGCATTTGGGCCCGGATTGAGGTCCAAACGGCTGCGAGTAGTGGCCGTGAATGTTCGGGATGCATTGAGGCTGGAAGTTCTCTGAGTAGAAGGTTAGAATGATCTCCCTGTAGGGACATTAGAAATACCTGAGGAATTGATTGTGACTGTCTGTGTAATGTCCGTAGACACGATGCGCAGGTCTTTGAAGCCATTGTATTATCAATACACAGATTGAAGCTGGGTGAAAACGAATGAATGCTCTCTCTCCCACGAGCGTAGCAAAATGTCATGAAGTCACCTACAAATCTTGGCAAGGGTCCTCGGCCGGATCAACTATTGTCCCAGCCCCATTCACTCGCGCCGTTGACGCTAAAATTGCTGTACAGGAGGAGGCTGTGGGTTTGCCAGGTACAAAAAAAGGATTTTCTAAATAAACCACAATTAGCATAAGATTTATGTGGCTTAATTTGATCGCCCAACTACCGCTATTAATTTAAAATGATATCTAACGAATTGTTCAACAATTGGTAGTACAGGCAGGTGGTTTTCTTATCGTAGTTTTAGCTTATTGGATTTCTTCGCCTGATAGCAATGTCTAATTGGTCCGGGCCCCATTTATTCTCGGCCTGCCCATGTCGCTTAACAACTTTATCAAAAGCTTCAAAAAATGCCTACATAGGAACCTAGAAAAATCATTCCGAGTGGCAAAACAGTTCGGCACATCGCCTTCTCCTAAAGGTCTTATGTTACGTGTGCTTACGTCTGCCCTAGATTTCCAGGTAGAGATGATATTAACGAGCTTCTCTTAACCGCTCTAACTCACCGGACAGTCGCTAACGTACTTGGGAAAGTGAGGTGCCGTTCAGCCACGAAGCCAGTGAGTTGAAACACAAACGCCTTATTCAATTATACACAACCTCAACATGAGTACTAACCACGTGACGTGACATTGATCACTGAGCCGTCGCAGCAGTCAGCGTAGCAAGTTCTCGCCTGCGCGTTGGTCAAGAGCGATTTCAGGAGATCGCGCAAGATAGAATAGAGATACTCGAGATCAAGCTTTTGTTATGCATTTGCCGTACTTCGAGAGTTTCACTGTAAGAATGGATGCAACAGAGAACTCTCGTCCCACTCACCCAGATCGAGTGGCGGAACAAGTACTCTCACACCTGAATGCCTCTCTGACATGTGACCCGTCCTTCAATACCTCTTATCCACCACATAAGCCTCTTGACCCAATTCGGTACCATCTGAGGTTTCTCCCAGTACACGAAAAATGTTTCCTTCCTCAACAATCCGCGTCCCATCAGCTGCCACGACAGCATCACCTTTCTGCTTTTCCCATCTCAACCCCATCTCTTTAATTAACTTCTGATTCTTAGCCGGCCAAACCTTGCAAAGAACATAATAAACCACGAAGCTGACAGTGAAGGACAACAGCCATCCGAGCCTGCCAAGATCGGTCGCACGTGTTGAAACCGTCGCTCCTAGTGTACCGACAAAGCCTGGAAATGGCAGGGCAATGCCACAGAGGTAGGCAATGACACCTTGAATGTTCCATCCGCGATGATAGTAGTGATGTTTGTTTGACCTGGTTCCATCATAGAGGTATCCAATAAAAACGTTACCTCTGGTAAGGAGATAATCTGTACGGCTCAAGTTAGGATTGTATACCACGATGTAGATTTTCCGACAGGAGTAAACTCACAATCGCAGATGATAATAGCAACAACGCTTGCCATAAACAGACCATATCCAGATAGGAAAGTCGCGAAAACAGAAGCGGAGGACAGAATCTTCCATGGGCAGATGCCGAACGCAAGAGACTCCACAATATACTGTCCACGCGGGATAGTAATGTACCGAGTGAATAACATGCTGCTGTCCGAGCCGAACGGAATCATGTTTGCAGCGATATTTGTTCCAAGAACAGACACCATCCAGACGAAAGCTGAGAGGAAGACCGCAAATCGGGTGCTCGCGGACCAATATCTATCGAGAATCGCACCGAGTAAGTCCCAAGGATTCCACAGATCCAAGCCTCAGGTATTATTGATTGCGGCAGTTACGAGAATACCCAGTGATGCCGAAAGAGTAACAGACAAGGGTTGAGTTACCAGTTGCGACCATTGGGCTCCGGATTCTGTCCTGGACCATCGAGCAATGTCTGGCTGGTTGGTGATGAGGGTTGCAGTATTTCCCATGCCGCTGTTGATTGCATACATGATAAACCATCCTTTGCTGCCAGTAATCTTGGAAGCATAAACGGATCCGACGTTCCCCTTGGTGTTGGCCATATAGAAGATGAATAATCCCCAGACGGCCGGAAGGACAATGATGGACTTGAACCAGAAAAACCCCCGCAATTGGTATGGTCGGAAAGCGCAGGATGGGAAATGTACCAGCCAGAACAGTAAGAATGCCAACATCCCCTGGGTTGTGATGCCCACTGAGTCTGGGATGTAATTCGGAATATCGGTATAGCCATGGCCAAATATGCAACGAAGGATATTCGACATGAACGAGGCTCCCGAATACACTGACTACAGTTAATGACTGCCAAGCTTCAATCTTAGCACTAAGGTTGAGCTTACGCTGTACTAAGTATCAGATGATTGTTAATGTCGTTCGAGCTTCCACGAAGTAGTAACTTCTCTACATGTCAAAGACACTTCGCGCGACAACGGGATGTCCAATGTGGGAGACGCTTGCGCAACGCGAGTTGAAGAACATGGCGACGGAGGATATGAGCTGACTGGCAAAGATCACAAGTATACTCTCCCACCAATTTAGTCCAATTCCAACCGTGGTACTACCCAATGCCCAATTTCCAAAGGACAACCCAAGATAAAAGGTCACGAAATTCCACCATCTCCTGTCCAATATCAGCGAGGTGTATCTAGAGCGCTTGGAAGTCATACCAGGTCCTCTTCTCCGGTGGTGTGGGATCCAAATCTTCGTTGCTCCATGGTTGTTTCGTTCCTGGATGGCCATGCTTGTCCAATGCGGTGTCGTGGGTTTCGATGAAGAACTTGAAGCCTTCACGACTGCGGAAGGCGTTCTTGAATGTGGTGGCTTCTGCGCCAAGCATTGCACGGAACCCTGTGGCGCGCCCATGTGGGCCGGTGGCTGGGCTTGGCGGGTGGATCGCGGGGTAGTTCTACCCCTGCGTAAGAGAATCTCCCAAGGCCAAGTCACAAGCTTGACTGATATCTGACCTCAGTCATCACCGTAGAGGGAAGAAAAGTCGACTGGAGGGAGAAACAACACAGGAATTTTCGCGGGTGCCGAACAATGTTAGCTTTTAAGGCATGGGTCACCACGCCCTTTAATCGGGAGCTTGACTTATTTCAGAGTTCGTCACTCCACTTAAGATATCAACTCAAAAAGCTGCAGATAGCAAACGATTACGTCCCCAGAGTTCTCGGGTTGGCCGTTGCTGCTTGAAGAGCACCATGCCCGCAGCCTTCTAATGGGGACAATTCCTTCCAACATGGTTCCCTCCTGATGTCCGTCGCGACCCACCGCATCGGCCAGAGTTCTGCCGAATCATGTCAAGGCTGACACTGAGATCTTTTAGTAACCCGGAGTTGAGCATAACCCAGAGCCCTGAACTTGTTAACTCCCATTCTCCACTATTAGCATCACAACTATTAATTTCCTCCTCTCTGCGAAATGTCTTCAGCCCAGGTCTCCAGCGGATCCAACGGACCTCGAACCATCGCCCCCACTTTAGAGGAACTCAAGTCCTTCTCCTACGATACTCCAAATATCGAAGCTGTCCTTGAAGCCCTCAGCCAAGATGGATTTGTGGTCTTGAAAAAGGTCGTTGATGTTGCTCATGTTGACCATCTTAACTCATTCATGGCGAAAGAAGCGGACGCGCTGGTGAAGAACAACGCGAAGCCTTTCAACCAAGGAGTCGATTGTACGTACAATAATTTAGTCTTTTAACACAACACTAAATCATTCCCAGCAAACATCCTCCAAGGACCTCCGTTAAAGGATCCCGAGTACCTCTATAATGATGTCTTCTTCAACCCGTTCGTAATTCAGATCATGAATGCGTGAGTCTGCCGTCGATTTAAGTCTTTCCGAGTTTGAGTTTGATCCCTTCCTACGTTCAGATATCTCGGAGCGAACCCTATATTCAACTTCGTCACTGGAAATAATGCTTTGCCGCGAACGAATGGGCTTCGTCAGCCCGTGCACAAAGACATCACTTTCTTCCATCCCCAGGTACACACATTTTCCAGGCTTCTCAGTACAGTTCTTAAACCTTCCAGTGCCCATTCTTCGTGATTGCCAACATTCCCCTTTGTTCCTTCAACCCAAGCACGGGCTCAACCGAGTTTTGGCTCGGTTCCCACGCTTCCACCTCTGGACAGCAGCAAGTCATCGCGACCCCAGAATCAAGGCTGTCAAATGCGAAATTACGGATAGGAGAACCAATCTGCAATATTCTTCCCGATGTGGTCGAGGCCAGGCGTCATGTCAGGCCTCCTATTCAGCCGAGTTGCGAAAAGGGGGACATCATGTTAAGAGATTTGAGGACGTGGCATGCAGGTATGCCGAATGAGAGTGAAGATTACAGAATCATGTTGGCTCTTGGGTACCAGGTGAGTCACTCTGCCCCTTCTGGGGTTCGCATGCAGCAGCATGCATCCTTTCCCCCTAGAGAATTGATCTTCAGCCATGATCAAGTCGCTGAGTTCTTCCTGCAGGCGCAATGGTATCCGAACCACACTCTTCGCTTCAAAGCTCCCCTGAGCCAAGGAAACTTCTTCATGAAGCACGGCGGTCAGCCAGTAGAAGTCCGAGCAGATCTACTACCAGACGACTCTGACTTCGGGAAACTGAACGATGTCTTCGAGTTTCGGCGCTCAGTTGCCAGGAGTGTGGCTCGCTCCCGGCTCTGATAGCCCCCATCTTGCGCAGTAAAGTTTCCTACATAAATAAAGAACGGAGAGAGACTTCGTAATCAACATTGTGCAGAAGAAGAGAATCCTTGTTTCATCCCATCCACTGTTTGAAGCGCGCAGAAATGCAGCAGGCTAATATCTATATGTGAGATCTTTTCTAGGATACTCGTAACGCATAGCTGTTCGTGCATATTCAAGGTAAGACCTATCTACACCCACAGTATTTTGCGAACCCCAACTGTTGGTTGTAATGAAATAATGAAACTGCACGCTCGGTCTGGTAAAGCCGTAAAGGGGCGACAGCGCCCCACGTGACCATTTCTGGGCCAACCAACGTCTTCGTTTGCTGCTTTTGACCGACGGATTACGGATCCAATAGCATTGCAACACGGATCTTGTGAGTGATAGCTGCTGGGTATTATAGCACGGCCCGCCTCATTATCATGGCCATCCCCGAACTTCCCCACAATCCCCAGTCTGTGGATGAAACGCAGCCCACTACCCCACTAACAAGCCATCTAATACAGTAATATTACCCAACATCACTCCACTTTCCGACCAATGTCATAAACTCTCTCATTTTATACGACTTACCAACAGCTTCGATGTCTCCCTTTAGCCAGAATTGCGCACTGATCGACCTCGTTAATCTTGCATCCCGCTGTCAGCCCATTTATCTCGACGTTGGGGGAAAGGAAAACTCCGATGCAAGGCTCTTTGTTTGGCGGGGTACAATGCATTGTTTGAGATAGTGGGGTTGAACATAGGCTCAACGACAAACGTCTGGAACATGACTGCGGGGCGGGAGATCCGAGGTCGGGGTCTGGATTTGGAAATGGGAGGTCTCGTACCGTGGGTGAGACTACTGCGATGAAGGATGAGTGTGGGCCTGAGTCGCGGTTGATTGTACTGCTCTTGCGAGGCGATGAGCATTATTTGACTGGTCGCTTCCCCCCTATTTTTGGGTGCATAAGTTTGCACAACGTCCGTTTCTGTCGCTGTATTTAGGAAACTGCGAGTGCAGCAGGGAATTTTGACAAGATGACAGCGAGGAATTTCAAACTCTTTGTGGTTTTGTCTGGTAGAGCTGAAGCTCGACCTCTGACTTCTGCGACTCCTCGCTGTCGCTATTTCTACTCGAGAAGCATTGGACAGCAGCTAGATTCTCAATCGGTGAGCAAAAAAGAGGGGCGAAAGAACCCTACACTGGTGGCAAGCTCGTACATCAAGAAAACTCTGGCTGGTGAAGTCTTCGAAGTTGACTTTGCACATGTGTCTGACTTTACCGACTTACCGAGCGCAATCTCGAGTTCCTCATTCCTCTTTCATCTCTCCTACTTCAATCTTCTGGAACGTAACGCGATCATCGCTTCGATGAATAGCAGCTTTGGTCCTCCACATTCCCAGACCTACGTATTCTGTGCTTCCATCTTCGATCTATTTGAGACACGAATGGAAGCAAATCTGATATAGTCTTGGCTCTGGCCATGTTGGAGCTCGTCCACCTCCAGAAGGGGCTTGGCTATGAGCACAAGGGCGCTCCCAGCTAAGATACACTGAGGGGTGGATCTAGGTGTACGGTACTGAGTCACTGGGTGGCGAGAATATATAAAAGGACACGTTTTTGTTGAGCAGTATGAGGGATGGTACGAGATCTTCTAAGCGTGACTGATACTGCGTTCGAATTTCCCTCTCAGGGCCTTACACTTGTCACCTGTCGCACAAAGACACAACAGCACTACGAGGGATCAGTTATGTTGGTACATATCCGAGACGGTCAAGATCTGCGATGTGTGGACCGAGCCACTTGCTTGAATTACAACTACCAGATTACCAATTACACAAATGAAAAACAAACGAACAACTCTCAAACAAATCTGCAATGCTGTACTCGGCCACCAATTAGGCCTTCAACGAAGCAATTACTCTTTATTACTACCCCCGTACCCGTATCCTCCTGCGTTTCCACCCCCATTTCCACCCCCGCCGTAATGGCCATTTCCTTGACTGCCTCCTTGGCTGCCTCCATTACCACCTCCTTGGAACCAAGGTTGGTCATCCTCATCGCCCTCTCCGTCTGGCTGGGGGTCTCCATCTCCATAATTGCCATCCGACCCTCCTGAGGAGCCGCCCGAAGATCCACCGCCCTGGGAACCTCCCCCGTAAGTAGGAGGAGCACTACTCCCGCTTCCTTGAGAAGGAGGGGCTTGTGCAGCACCCCCTGAGCCACCCAAACCTCCAGTCAAACCACCCAACCCACCGAGAAGCCCTCCACCAGCACCGCCAAGAAGACTTCCAAGTAAGTCAAATTGGCGTTTCACCTTCTCCTCCTATTTGGAAGTATTAGCACTTCAGAAGAGGCCGGGGGACTTGCAGGAGCTTACGGATTGCAACCCCGCATCTCGAATAGCAATCAGAGCTTTTGAAATGGCTGCAATCTCTTCATTGCGCTTGGCTTTTGTAACCTCTGTGATCTCTGCGTTCTTTCTGGACGTTAGAAATATGTCAATTTCAAGAAATCGAAAACAGCGTACCTGAACCGGCAAGCCGAAGGCAATTGGCAGACTTGCCAACACCGCAATCGATAAGAGACGCATGATATTAGGGTAGACAGTAGTTTTTGGTAGTCGAGAGAGTGTATGAAAACGAGCGACTAGAAATAAGGATTGGCAGGGAAAAATGGATGGAAGATGGGGATATTAATATAAATATTATCAGTTTCCCCTGAACATCCCTAGAATACAGAAATGCACTTGGCTGTCTCGGGTGTAACTCAAAATGTTTGTCCTGATGTACAATATGGAATCAGTGAAATGTCATTGCCCTTCACTGTCTCAGCTTCATCCATGTCACAAGTAGGACCTGGGACGTTGCGATAGCCATCAGAAGATTCGCCCCTATGATCGCGTCTTGAATCTTGAGCTATGTCGCATAAGATGCTCCTTGCGTAAATTGCCTGAACAACTACCACTTATCAGATGGTATCCTATTCAAGCCGAAACATCGTCTTTAGGCAAATTTTAGGTGCTTATTTTACCGTAACTACGCGTCGATCATCATAAGTTGTCTGTATTCACTTTTCGACGTACCATGTCCCACGAAACAATCATATTGAGATTTCGAGAGACGTTCTGACTTGGATGCGTGCGACATATGAACTCCAAAATCAGGGAGTCGGAATACCGAGCGACCGATGTGTGACGAGAAATCCTTTACGCTTGCGTGGACGGAGCATATGAGGGTGAATGTAACCAGATGATTCACGCTTGTACTTCTTGTTCCACCTGAATTTCAATTGATCACCACAACTCGGACGTTAACGCTTCTATGATCTGCGAAATTGGAACTGCTCAACTCATTTCTCGAAATTGGAAACATGGCAACCACGAAGCAAACGTGCAGACGACTTGGCTCTGAGGAGGATGGCTCAACGGATAATGATGATCTTCAAGATCGCCATCCATAAAAAAGGAGGTGGCCAAATATATCGACCATCGTTCCTTCCATCGCAACATTAATCTTTGGACGTCATTCAATATATCTATCGTTGCAGGCCAACTGTGCTTGTCTTGAAAACGGACCGACAGCCTTCGACGCAGGGTACTCCACAGAGCGGGGTACAAAATCTTCACCTATTGGTCACTCTACTGTAGAAGCTGACCTCAATTTAGAACCAGCGAAATCATCAACCGAGCTTTCGAAAGTGAAATTTGGAGGCGCTTTCTGATACAATGAAACCTGGAAAGTGTATTACTGCGAGCATGATCTTGTTGAGCCGCAGAGTATCGGACCACCGAGTCCAGAGATCGACCAGGTATGGGAAGAACTCTTGGGCGGTATGTGAATCATCACCAGGAAGTGTCACAGAGCTGATGCGGAGTATGTGCAATTGACCAGACCATGAGGGTGAAGGCCCACAAGGTTCTAAGGTGGAAGTCATGCATTCGTTGCATCGTCTGAACGCGATGCGCAAGTCTTTGAACCAAGAGTACTACTCGGTTCATATTTAAACATAAAAGGGCCCCACAATTAAGGACTGTTCACGACGGTAAGCCATCTGTCTAAATGGAGGAAACTTCCAGGACCGATGACCTCGTGTTATAGAGCATTGTTTCGAGCAAATTCCACAGACTATACAGTGTGCGGGTGATTTGACTCCTGTACCCATGCGACCATATGGCGAGGGAAATCGCAAAACCTATACGGGAGAGCCTCAAGTTCACACTGGCCGTAATTGGGACACCTTTCGAAAATGGTACACTGACATAGGGGAGAAACACGGGAAGACCAATGGGCACAAGACATAAAGAGCCCGTGGGTTGTGAATACACGAGGCGCTGGGGGAAGTTCCACAAATACCATCTGTACACCACCATCTGTACACCACCGTCCGGGCGGATTTGCTCGTGAATTCTCGTGCGAAAGCTCTTATCAATATTTCGAGAATGCTAACGAAGCATTGGTACCTCCAAAGCCAAAGCTATTTGACACAGCTACATTGACTTCCTTCTGTTGTGCGAAGAGAGGAACGTAGTTGCAGTGGAAACCGTCACTGATGTTGTGGAGATTGAGCGTCGGTGGCATGACGTTCTAAGCAGCTTTAGCAATCTAGTCAATGTCCCACATTCGTTACCAGGGAATATACCTCTTTGATTGCCAGTATTGAAAATATTGCTTCGACGGCTCCCGCAGCTCCGAGTAGATGGCCAATTGCACCTTTCGTGCTACTGATAGATATCTGGCTCCCCTTCTGGACGCCGTCCTCGCCAAGCATTAACTTTGTAATGGCGGCATTCTCAGCCGCATCTCCAAGTGGTGTGCTTGTGGCGTGGGCATTTATGTAGTCGATTTCTTTTGGTCGCAAGCCAGCATTCTGCAAGGCCCTTTTCGTTGCGAGCAGTGCCCCGCCCCCATCTTCCCTCGGCGCCGTGACATGGTATGCATCCCCACTACATCCGTATCCTCGAATTTCGGCGTAAATATCAGCACCCCGAGCTTTGGCATGCTCCAGCTCCTCCAGAATGACGACACCTGCCCCCTCGGCTATCACGAAGCCGCACCTGTCTTTATCGAATGGGCGTGAGGAAGAGGTGGGTTCATGATTGTAGGCCGTTGCAAGCGAACGGGATCTTGCGAATCCAGCGAGAGCAAGGGGGTGGATGCAAGATTCCGATCCGCCGGCTATCATGACGTCCGCATCTCCAAAAGCAATGAACCGTGAGGCATCGCCAATTGCGTGAGCCCCGGTAGTGCAGGCTGTTGTAACGGCATGGTTTGGCCCTTGCAAGCCATACTTCATCGAAATATAACCAGCACCTAGGTTGATAAGGAGTTGGGGGACGAAGAGGGGAGAGACCTTCTTGTAACCCTAGGCACAGATCTCAGCACGCTTCTCGCAATCGGCATCCCTATATAGCTCACTGTTCTGTCATAGGCTATGCTGGTATTATAAAGCTCCTCCAGATTCCCTATGCCACTGCCCAAACAAACGCCAGTGGTCTCCCTATCCTCTTGTGTATGCGGGCGCCAACCGGCATCCACCAAGGCCATCTCCGTCGCAGCAATTGCATACTGGGTGAACTTCGCCATACGCCGTTCATCTCCCTTATCCAGCCAGTCCGAGGCTTGCCACTTGCCCTCCGCCTTGCTACCCTGTGGCACGATCCCAGCAACGGTGCTGGGCAGTTCCCGCCATCTTGGAGCCGGCTCGAGGTGGGCAACGCTCCCCAGGCCGCTCTCACTGGCCAGCAGGCGTTTCCAGGTATGCCGGATGCCCACGCCGAGGGGTGTAATGGCACCGAGGCCCGTCACTACCACGCGTCGCATCGTCTGGCCATGCTCTCTTCGTGTGTCTGACGGGTGAGGTGAGGTGAGGTCGAGGTCGAGTTTGTCTTCTGCGGCTTTTGCAGATCCTGGCAATTTCGGGAAAATCCAGCTCGCGTAAAATTAGCGTGCTTAACCTTACCCCTGAGAAACTTTTTCGCTTCTCGGTTATCTCACATTCCGAGACAACATCCCGGACATCTTCTGCTCCAGGTCTGCGTGCTCTCGAAGAACCTTATTTTTACTCCGTGATGCCCGTGCCCTTCAATCATGTCACTGCTGCAGCGTGCAATTGTGCCACATTGACAGCGACGATCAAGTTTGAGAGTCTGGGACACCTCCCAGATCTCTGCTTGTTTCGGGCAAGAATGTGGAGGAGCAGCTGGGCAGCAAGTGCGGCCGCCACCAAAGTTATGTGGCCCTTGAGCACGAGATCAATCGATAAGCTATTGGGCAGAGATAGCTAAGTTTGTTTCGTTTTCTCAGAGCATGCGTGTGCAAAGCACCCACTAACGCATGAGAGCCTTGCACTATGTTTCCTCGACTGTGCCGCAGCATTGTTTCAAGCGTTTTGCATAGATAGTATCTGTTGCATCCTTATCTTTCTCTACCTCTTTCGGCGGTAGCTTTCATAGCATCCAATCGCAAGGGCGAATCTTCATGATGCTTCCGGCTGTGGCACTATCCATTCTAGAAACCTGGGCCAGGGCAGTCCTATAGCATGGAAGGCGCTGCGTTTTTCTGGTGTTTATTGCAACTGAGACTTCGTCAAAGCTGACCAGAAGCCGACACAGCTGCCCGTGATTCATCCACCATGAAGCTGGACTTCAAATTCAGGCGAATCTCAACGTTGGATCTTATCTTAACTCGACCCCTCCCCCACAGCCATTGTGCTTCACGTAGGTCAGAGATCTCCCCTTGTCGACGCCTCTTTTTTTGTCTAGCCTGGCGAGGGGCAGGTTAGCCACAATCAGTTTCTTGTCCTATATACAGTCCATGCTTTATGGAAATGTCTCTTCAGACCGTTGATCGATCTCCGTGTTGACGGTCGTTTCTCTACCATGGCCTTACAATTCGACGAGAAGCCGTCAGGAACGGCTCCTCCATCGACACGAGCTTATGAAAGGCTGGAGGATGATAAGGACTGGAATCCCAAGATGGATGACGTTGAGGTTAGCAGTCGTGAGATCAACGCAGGCACAGCGATATCTCGACACGAGAAGGCATACGAGAGACCTGATCCCGTCACCGATCTCAAGCAACGTTTGACATTATGGGGTACAGTCAATGTTCCTCTGAAGAAACGTTCGGACTGTTAATATCATTGTAGACCCAAACTATCCCGAGGACAAGAGGGAGTCCATGATGCTTGATAGTTCGTCCGTCGATGATGCAGAGATATTTTCCATCAAGGAAGAAGAAGACTCGCCATATCCCGAAGTTCGTGCTGCAGTCCACAACTACGATGAAGATGTACCAGCCAATACTTTCCGCGCTTGGGCCATTGGTATGACCTTGGTGGTTGTTGGAGCCTCCATGAATACCCTCTTCTCGCTGCGAAGTCCGTCAATTGGCTTGGGCGCCTTGGTCGCTCAAATCATTGCATGGCCTCTCGGTCATGGTTGGGCAAAGGTCATGCCAACCCGACAGTTTAACACTTTTGGCTTGAAGTGGTCGCTCAACCCGGGACCATTCAACATCAAAGAGCATTCTATCATCGTGGTCATGGCCAGTGTCTCCTTCAGTGCTGCTTACGCTACCGACATTTTGCTTGCCCAGATCGCATTTTACAAGCAAGACTTCGGAATTCTTTTCCAACTCATGCTGGTCATTTCAACACAATCAGTTGGATATGGTATTGCTGGCATGATGCGCAAGTTCTTAGTGTGAGTTCTCTTCGTTACACCTCGCTATGGTGGGCTCGCTAACAAACAGATAGATATCCCGCCGCCATGATCTGGCCTGGAAATCTTGTGAGCGTGACTCTGATGAACGCAATGTACGAAAATAGTGCCAAAAAGGATCCGACGGTATTCGGAGGGAGCATTGCTCGCTATCGATGGTTTGGATATGTCTGCGCTGGAGCTTTCGTGTATTACTTTATCCCTGGATTTCTCGCTCAGTTCCTGAGCGTCTTTGCTTTCGCTACCTGGATCGCACCCAACAATCCTGTCGTCAATCAGATGTTTGGAGGTACGACAGGACTTTCACTTATCCCAATCACTTTCGACTGGACTCAGATTTCCGGATTCATTGGCAGCCCTTTGATTCCCCCATGGTTTGCCATCGGGAACACCTTGATCGGTGTTGTGGTCTTCTACATCATTGGCGCCTCAGCGTTACACTATACTGGCACATGGAGTGCGCAGTTCCTGCCCATGAGCGACAGCGCGACCTACGACAACACCGGTTCTTCCTACAACGTGACAAGGATTCTCACTCCCGAGTTTAGACTCGACCTGGCAGCATACAAAGCGTACTCGCCGCTCTTTCTCTCAACCACTTTTGCTATGTCCTACGGACTGTCATTTGCAGCCATTGCTTCATTGGTAGTATACACCTATCTCAATCACGGAAAGCAAATCTGGCAGCAATTCCGAAACAGCACCAAAGAGGAGCCTGATATTCATATGAAAATGATGCAAAAGTACATAGAAGCTCCAACTTGGTGGTACATGAGTCTGTTCGCTGTTATGGTAGCACTAAGTCTCATTACTGTCCTGGCGTTTCCTACAAACTTGAGTATGTACAATTCCTGTCTTATCCCTCAGGAAGTGAGATGCCTAGTCCATACCATATGCTGATATTGAGATTTTCAGCGTGGTGGGCCTTCTTGCTTGCGCTGGGTATCTCGTTCGCATTCTCTCTTCCCATTGGAATCATTCAAGCAATTACGAACACTCAGATCGGCTTGAACGTCCTTACTGAATTTATCTTTGGATATATCCAGTCGGGTCGTCCTCTGGCTCTGATGATCTTCAAGACATATGGATACATTACGATGTAAGCAGCTAGATAATGTTTCCAACCTTCCCTACTGACGGAATGAGCTAGGTCGCAAGCACTTGGATTTGTTTCTGATCTCAAATTCGGTCACTATATGAAGGTGTGTAATCAAGCCATGAATTATCTGTGGGGACGTTACTGACAGCCAAAGATCCCGCCCCGCACCATGTTCATGGCCCAGGTCGTTGCCACGACGTTCTCGTGCTTCATTCAAGTCGCTGTGCTTAACTTTGCACTCACCAACATCAAAGACGTATGCACACCTCATCAGCCTGAACATTTCACATGTCCAGGTGGAAGAGTCTTCTTCTCGGGTAAGTAACGCTCCGACACCCACAACAATTCAAATGACTGATCAGTTTAGCTTCCGTCATTTGGGGTCTCATCGGTCCTGCACGAATCTTCTCTCCAGGCCAAGTGTACTCCGGGCTCTTCTGGTTCTTTCTCGTCGGCACAATAGCCCCCATAATCTTCTATTTCGCCGCCCGCAAATGGCCCAAATCCCCCATCAAGTACCTCATGGCACCTTTGCTCTTTGGAGGAGCAGCCTCCATCCCCCCAGCAACACCGCTCAACTATCTCTCCTGGGGTATCGTCGGATATGTGTTCCAGAAGTATATCAGGACAAAATACTTCGGATGGTGGTCACGATTGAACTACCTGACCAGCTCTGGGTTGGACTTGGGACTGGCATTGAGCACACTCTTCATCTTCTTTGCGTTTACAATGGGCAATATCGAAGCGCCAAACTGGTGGGGAAACACCATCGTCAGCGCGACGATGGATGCGCAGGATACTGCTGTGCAGGCGACCGTTGCAGCTGGAGAGCATTTTGGCCCCGTTGTTTGGTAATGGAGGAATGGGTGTATATGTTGGGAGGTATTTCTTTCGTTCCAGTATTATATCGTTGCAGATCTTTGTGTGTGTTTGTTCCCTAGTCTTTTGTAATTTTAAGATATTGTTCCACGTTCATTACTTCCATAAATTAATTCTCGCTGTCTGCACTTAGTCGAGGAAGACATTAGAGAAGGAAGGTCAGACTAGTCAATCATTAATTGAAATAAATATTGTTTAAACTTACCCTCGGGTAGCTGATTTTTGCATTTGTTGCTTTGATGACCCACCTCCTACGCCTTTCCAATCACTGGGTTCGATGGGGACAGCAGAACTTCGACAGTCTTCAATCTCGCTGCAGGTACGCGGAGCGAATCTGCTTTTGGCCTGCTTTCTATAGACTATGGGGGAGCGAGGGATTTCTGAGTCATCGAAAATTAATCATTGAAGTGAGTTGACATCTCTGTTAAGGGATATTTCGATGGATGGCAGCCTTTCGGACACATTTGAGCCAAAGTCTCAGGGGCTCCGCGTTCTGTCCTCCGTCTAACTTCAGACTCTATAAAATACGCCTGCATACCAAGACTACAATACGAACGAAGCTATCTTTCTTTAATTCATGAGGACAATTATACGAGTCTCAAGGCGACTATTGTACTGCGTACATTTCACAACTCCCATCACAACGATGTCTTCCAACACAGCAACACTATATAGTTCCAAGTCTGGAACGCGTATCCGGCAATTACACCCCACTGCTTGCCGCTCAAATGATCTCAAATGTCAAATCTCCTATCACAAGCACTTCCTACATATTCGACAATGCATGCGTCTCGGCACCGTCAGCGAGCAAGTCAAACTGTTGCATCCACACACTACAATCCTAGCAACGGACATAGCTCCAGGCATGATCAACGAAATTTAGCAAATAATAAAGACAAATGGATGGAGCAACATGAATACCGAAATACTGGATGTCCGCGATCTTTCTGCTTTGAGAGATGAGACGTTCAGGCATGTCATCACCAATCTGGGGTTGCCTGTGCCTGGTGGCCTAGAATCTAGCACAAAGATCATGAACGAGATTTTTCGAGTCTTAAAGATAGAAGGAGTTGCTCTGGTTTCTACCCCAAGAAATTCTTTCTCCCCAGGAGGAAAGAGATGCTGATTTCCAGAAGATCGAGTCAGGTTGACAGCATTCTACAACGCAGCACGAGCAGTCCGCCCAAATGAAACATCCGATTCGTTCATAGCGCTAAAGCCTGAAATTCTCCATGCCATCGTGGCTCGTTGAACAGCTTGAAGAGAGAGTCTCCGGCAACAATGTGGAAATCAAGCCTAGTGGGACGTACACGATGGCTGCGAGCTTGGATGAAATGACGGAGAACATGATGCTTGCAAGACAAATGTTCTTTTCGAGACTTACAAAGGAAGGAATTGAGATTGCGAAACCTATTCTCAGGGAAGAGTTGCAGGAAGTGAGGACATTTGAGAGCTTTGAGGGGGGGTGGAGGACCGAGATGAAAGCTTGGATTGGAGCTGGGAGGAAAATGGGAGATGAACATGAGGTCCCAGTTTAGAAATAGGTACCCATCAAGCCAGTTGCCTTGGGCAAGTCTTCTTTGTGATCAGACGTGTTTAGCACTGCTACTTACTGAGGAACGGATCGGCGTCCCCGTTGAGACTGCGCCTGATTGGTTGTAGGCAAGACATAGAATACCGTAAATGAAACTTCACACTAAAAGGATTCGAACACAAATTTTTAGAGTATACGATGGTAATTTAGAGAGCGTTTATTTATGAAAGTAGACAAAAGACTTATGATAAAAAGAGCAAAGCTCAATGTAAATGGAAGGGAGATGGCGCTCACGCGACCGTCAACTCTGGTAACCTCTCCGCTGCACGTGGTTTCCCTCCCTGACCTTTCCCCTCTTTCTTTCTTTCAGCGCCTCTCCAACCAACATCGCCACCCCGCATGGAGCACATGCGAATCGAAAGCTCTTCTCCAGATAATCCGATTGAGGACCCCGCAATCACATCCACTCTGACATCCCCTCATTGCTGACAGGCTTCACCACTCCCCAGCGTCACATGTGATGCCGAAGGTGACCCCGTCGTGCCACAACCACACCGCAAGGCGCATCTCGAGTAATAACAATGGAACTAAGGGAAGCCGGTGGTACTTCCTCGAATGCTCTGCCCTTCTCGACAGCGACAATTGATTGGCTCTAAGGCGACAACGTTTGTTCTGTTGTCCAACTCCGCTCTCCACATCAGCAGGCACCCTCCACCCACGGAAAGTCGACCCAGGAAAAGATGCAACTGGGGTCAGATATTCTGTAGCCTTGTCCTGACTTGGTGCTGGCGATCCGGCACAGTCCAGGCGTCTTGCCGTCTGTAAATCCAGTGCTGGCAACGTTGGGATTTTACATCTTTGCAATGCCTCTGCGTTTTGCTCGTTTGGCAAGTTTCTGGCGCTGCTGGACAATCTGAATCCAATATATACCAGGGATTTTGTACTCTGTGTCCTCAAGTGCGGGTCTGAGCGCTTCGAGCACTACCGGATGAACAGCTGGAATACTGTTTCTTTAAAAGATTCGTCGCGTTTTGCTTCTTCATTGTGCCTCTGTACACACAGGACACCGCCGTGAATACTGACAGGGATGAACAAGGTTCTGCCAGTATCAGCGGTCCCTGGCGTCTGCACATATACTTCTCGCGGTGGATATTCGCAACCAAGTCCGCCCAGGTTCTCCACAACCATTCCTAGTTTGAGCATTAGATGCAAGATCATGTTCACGGGTAGCTCGGCGTAAGTTCTGGTTTCAGTCTGGCTCTCCTGGTTCTAGGTCAGCGATCTAAACATCTGCTTGTGTTCTCCTTGCACCTCCCGGCGCAAACATCCAACGCCGAGATGGCAGAACGAGCCACCCATCGTCAATCACAGAGGTACAGCCATCACATTTTTTCACGTCGGGACAGGGTTTTGCGGAGGTTCCTGCACTCTTTGCACCCGTTGCGAGCTGCAAGTTCTCCCACCCTTGATGCACTTGCATCTACTGGAATCACAAGGAAGTTTTCTGAGTTTCTCTAAGATGGATATCATTTCACCGAGGATGGGTAGCCATGTAGACACCATACAAGTGATGGCATACTAGGTAAATCCAGGAATATAGTATCACCTCCCCAGTTTCTCCGTCAACCTTCTCCAGCAGACAGATTTCCTCGACTCTCATCAGTACCTGTCGCCTCGCGAGCCATGAAGCTGATCACTGCCTTGTCAATCCTGAGCCTCGCTGGCGTCGTAGCTGCCCAGGAAAGCTGTACAGCCCTAGCTACTCTTGTACCATCCTGTGCTGTGAGACTCTATCGGTTTTCGTTTCCTCTTTTGAGTTTGCTGACCTTGCGAAGACGAGCTGTATTAGTTCAGCGGCTTCGGTCCTTGGTTGTGCCGACGGAGACCTCTCCTGTCAAGTGAGTTCAAATCTACTAGTCTGCTGATCTAAGGGCATTTGCTATTGAACCCCCCCTCCCGTCTCTTGGGAGAGCTGATTCGTTGGTTCCTGCTGACAGCGTCTCAGTGTCAACCAGCTATATCGAATTCTATCGTTATTAAGGCTCTGGGATGCGCAACGAGCGCTTGCGGCTTGGTAACAGCTCTTGCTGCCAAGGTTGATGCCGGGGCTGTCTGTTCGTGCATTATTTCTGCCGCCAATGTGAATGCAACAACAAGTTCAACGATTTCAATTACAACATCTTCAATAGCAATTCTTACGAACACTTCAACGTCGTCAGCCTCTCCAGGAAGCCCCGCGAGCGCCAGCACATTGGCACCCACAACAAATGCATCAACCGCGTATCCGACAACCACATTGCCAGCAAGCACCTCATCCAGCCAACAGACCTATAGTTCAAATTCTACCTTCACATCCTCTTCATCATCCAGCCAGCCGGTCTATAGCTCAAATTCTACCTCCAATTCCTCTTCGTCGAGCCAGCAAGTCTATAGCTCCAATTCAACTTTCACATCCTCATCGGCAACATCCCCCGGGACAATCACATCACCTCCTAGTTGTATAACTGGAAGCCCTTGCGCGGCACAGCAATCGTCAATTCCACCATGTGGGGTAAGACGAGTGGTCTCTCTTTTCATATACTTGCTGACCAAAATAGACATCTTGCCTCTTTTCTGCTGCCTCTTTAGTTAGCTGTTCATCTACTGACATTGCTTGCCAATGCTCAAACTTCCCTGCAATTCAAGCTGCCGGTGCCGGTTGTGTTGTGGGAGCTTGCGGATTGACAGCAATTGCAGTACTGAACTCTGCCAATGCACTGTGTGCTTGTGTTACTGCAAGTCCAGCTTGCTCGAGCTCGGCTACAACCTTACTTGCCTCAAGAAACTCGACGCCCTCCTCTCCACATCCCACAAACTCGACGATAGTATCATATCCCACCAATTCAACATCCTCACCTCACCCTACCAATTCAACGACGCTCTTGTATCTTACTAACTCGACGTCTTCTCCACATCCCACTAATGCGACGTCCTCTCTACACCCTACCAACTCGACAACGCTCTCGTATCCTACCAATTCGACGTCGCCATGCTTGAATACTACGCACGTCACACCCCCGGCCGCGCATTCACACTCAGAGAAGATCACTTCCCACTTGCACTCCACGAAGGTCACCTCGCATTCGCATTTTGTAAAGACCTCTTCTCCAGCCTCGCCCTCGCCAGTCTCACATACTTCCTCCACTCCATCCTGCTCATCTAGTTCCACTGGTAGTGTGGGCGGATCAGGACCAGGATCTGGCAGTGGGTCAGGGAGCGGTTCAACTGGTGAATGGGGGAAGCCTGGGCAAGGATCGGGTTATGGATCAGGGAGCGGTTCAGAAAACGACTCGGAAGGCAATTTGGGAGGATCACCAGGGAACGGTTCTGGAAATGCTTCCAGGAGTTGGTCAGGGAATTCCTCAAGCGCATTAGGAAATGCAGCAAGCGGTTCATCCGGCAGTTTAGGAAGCGCAAGCTCGACTGCAGGCCCACTTCCTGGCGGGACTACGGCCGGTAGCCCCGCTCAATTCACTGGAGGTGCGAATAAGTTCCATGCTGCGATTACAATACTAGGGGCGGCGGCTTTGGCAGCGTTTGTGCTGTAGGAGCGTGGGGCTAGAAGGCAATGTTTATGTTTTCAATGGGTGACTCTTAATTGGGATTGGGCCTCGAAAGGTAGGACATATCTAATTTCTACAATAGATCACGACCATTATTGATGCGGCAGAAACTAGTGGTTGAGAAGTCTATTATTGAAACTTGGGCTGTAATGCAGGAGGCAACGTTTTCCAAGCTTGGGAAAACAGAGCTGCCGAACAGCAGTTCCCTTCTAAATGGCTTCCACACACAGCTTCTGTCACTCCATTTCGTTATTTCTAGAGCAGCAGATTCAGCAGTCAGGGCTCCGTTGTACCCCACAATTGTGTACATTTCGTCTTTTATCAGATCTTGTGATCTCTCGGACACACTTGAGGCTGGCCAGCAATTCAGGGACAGAATCTAGTGTTGTCGGAGCTCGAAATTATATATCTTATCCTGGACTTAATCTCATTCGCATTAAGTGGTTCAATCTGATTATTAGGCTTGGCGGGAGATGGTTAATTGAGACTTGATACGCCCCCATCGAAACAATGAAGAGTCTTCGGCTTGGCATCGATTCTATCTTCATCGATGCCAGGTCTTGAAGGACCCGGTTTGTGCAACGTAGATATATTGCTACCGAATGAGCAAGAAGTAATATCTGAAATCCGTAATTGAGATGCGATGAATGTATGTATTCCTCCAGTTTAGTTTAATCACGTCTTTAGTGCATTAATTAATTTTGAAAGCACACCAAATTATGCCTTGTTTCCCACGACTTCATGGGATCGAGCCAACTGCTCTATGAATTGTGGTACCAGGACGTTCAAACACTTCTTGGCGCTTTCTTTGGTGTTGGGACAGTATTTTAAGTGTTGTGGCTGCTCAGCACTATCCGATTTCTGTGGTCCATACAGCAATCAATAACCAGACGGGTGCGAGACCATTGAGAAGGAATATCAATGAATTCCAGAAAGACATTCCATTTTGGTATGAGAATGAGAGAATATTATAGAGTGGAGAGCTGCTGATTTTCTAGGTCTCTCTATATCCAACCACTTACAATTCCTCAACAGCCACCAGAAGATAATCAATTCTCCTGGTTCCAAATTTCTGGGACAGTAGCTCACTCTAAACCTCTGCACCAAGCTAACATCTGGTGTAATAATCCATGGAAGACGATGGATTTCGTTAGACAACAACCAAAGAAATACAACATCCATGGTGTCTGGCTATTGCACCCATTACGGTCCTCTTTTCCAATGTAGCATCGACCGTACTTGGCTTTATTTGAGGTAGTATCAAGCTGCGTAAACTCAAGACTCCTCTAACGATCTTCAGCAAGTTCTTGCGGGCCGTATAGAAACTCTTGCCAAAACCTACAATTCCAAGGAGTACCAAACAGCAGCAGACAATTTCCGAATCCTATATTAGGGCTGGGCATCAGACTGCGGAACGCCGGAAGTTGTCAATAAGTTAATAGTGCTCATCACCACACCCACAAGACAAGCAAACGTTCCAAACCCTCTCCTATATAAATTTCGGCGGTACCCTCTGAATTCAACTTTGTTCCCTGACGATTATCCCGGGGACGGGGTATACCCTACTTCAATGAGAAACCCAGATAACGGGACTTCTAACCTGATCTAGGCTGTTCTGGGGTGAAGGCGAATACTGTAAGTTCCGTTTCACACCGAATTTGAGGAGAAAAGTTCATGAGGAGCACAGCATTCAGTCTTCAACGCAACAAACTACAACGAGATGGCGACCAACTTCACGGAACCACCGCGTTTGAGTTTGTTCACAATCAAGTGCGTCACGCAATCGGGGGTTTCAACCCAAGCAGTCCGGGACACATGACTACGTTTTCTGACTCGGCTATTGATCCGATCTTGTTTGTTCCTCCCCTCCCCTTCCCCTTCCTCCTTTCCCCTCTCACCCTAATTTCACGGTTGGCGATCGGTGATTGATGCTGGGACAGCTTCCTTCACCACGCTAATACAGACCGCCTCATCGCCCTCTGGCAAGCCATAAACCTCAGCTCTTCCTGAACCCAGACATCGAGGCCGAAGGTAGCTATACCGTTGCGATGGGAGAGAATATCACCGTGGATACACCACTGGCTCTGTTTTGCATGGGAGATGGGAGAACGGTTTGGATGAGTGGGAGGGCGAGGTATATTAGGGGTTTCGGGTTAGGGTATCCGGGATTGGAAGATATAAGTGCAGTTTTTTTTGTTTCACGAGGGGAAGGGGGAGAGAGGGGAGTGGAAGGAGAAAGAGGGTGGACGAAGGAGGAATGCTGATTGCGACAGTCGGCACCGAATTCGAACCTGACGGAGCAGGTTGCGGCCAATGTGAGCAAGCAGGTGCTGAAGATGTGTTGGCCGGGTGGGAAGTAGATTGTCTGACCGAGGACGGAGCATTAGAAGGCGCAGTATTTTCAAGGAAAGAAGGTTATAACAGTAGAGAGTAAAAGTGAGTCGTGAAAGTTGAGAAGAAGAAGCCTCTGTTAGCAAATTGCTAAGGCTGGCGGGCGAGAGGAGGTGAACCAATGAACCACTTCATTGAACCAAGGTAGCGGTACCGAATAGAGGCACGAATTGAATCTGTTTTACCAAACCAACTAGAAATCTCTAACCTAAGGTACGTGACTGTTCATGCGATGTGTGATGGTGGGGTGGCTGAACCAAGACTGCGGTATCCAGGCGGGGCACGTGATCAAACAACGATCCAATAGTACGGTATTGTTGCAAGTAGCAGAGGAGAGAGGTGTTGTGCATATGATGTCCGTGAGCATTCATGCACGCCATTCGTGAGTCCTGCAGGCCAATGAAACGGGCCGCTGGGGGCCAAGTGTATTTTTAGACACGACCTTGTCGTCGGGGAACCAGAGTTCTGGGACGGAACGGCACACTTTCACCAACTCTCACTCATCCCAAGCCTTCTAGAATCTCTCTTGGAAAGAAGCGGTTGGAGATTCTTCACACGTGATGAGCCAGGGGAGAGGAGTAAGTTGAAGGTATGCTTTGATTTCTTGAACCTTTGTTGACGCCGGTTCCCAAAAGCGTATATATTTATAAACCGAGATCCAGACCCAGACCCAAAATGAAAGCCAGAAAAATCCGATCGCAGCTCTTGTTTTCAGCTCTGGCAAGGAAAAACCGCTAGAGTCTAATGCAGCGCTAAACCAACCTACACCTAAAAATGAAGATGAGGATGCCCCTTTACAATGCTCGCTTCGCTTGCAAAATGCATCAACAAGTCACCACCGCTGCTGTCTTCGCCTCCTTCCACCCATCTCCTACCATCAGGAAACACCATTCTCCCTTGGTAACGGGAGTGATATCTTCAAAGCCATTGGGCGTAGTAGGACCTCTTCGGTGTGGTCCGCGATCTGGTCGCATCCCATCGACACCTGCGTCCCTCCCCTTGGCGCTCTCGCCAACTTCCACGAGCGCAGGGCCTTCCATGTCACAGTCGCTCGAGTTCCCGCTGCTAGTAGAACCCTCTGTCTCTGTGGTGGGACTCTGGTCTCCGAATCCGACGGAAATTTTCATCCTTCTGATGTCTTTCATAGCGAAGTTCGTCTTGAGAGGAGGCGGCGACTTGCGCTCCTCGTTCGCGACTTCGATGCCGCCGGTGCGGGCTTGTCCGCCATATGCTGTCTTGTACCCTTCATTCACGTCCACGAGGGCCGCGAGACTGACGCCTAGCCATTCGTATGCGCGCATCAAGTACCCATTTGTGATTCGTCGGCCGTTTTGAGCGAGGACCAGCCGGCGCAGCTCGTCGACGGCGGAGGTCAGGTCCACGGGTGAGAGCGTGCGCGAGTAGCTGTGCAGTTGGCATTTGAAGGTGTAGACGTGGTCAAGGGAGAGGAGAGTGAGACCTTCGGAGGAGAAGAGGACCTCATTCTGGGTGAGGGAGCGTCGGATAAGGTCATTGGTTGCGGGGCAGGTGATGGTGTTTGTGAGAGGGTTGGAGGAGAGCCAACCAGATCTTGGGGGAAATTAGTTTTGTTTATGAATAGAGATCACTGAACAAAATAGATGACCCAATGGAAACTAGATTATACTGAGACGTTAAGGAACATTGAGTTCTGGAGGAGGGGGTCGCCTAATCAACCAATTCCAGCCCTTGATGGTTTGTTGATGATTGGTCAATTCCTGTATCGTACTGATGGGATACAGAACTATTTGTCACAAAAGACATAGGAAAAGGGGGGGAAGGCGAGGTGATGACTTACCCAATGGGGAATTTCTTTTCTGCTTTAGCGATTGTGGCGCGGAGTATCTTTTCGGCCTTTTCTGTCAAAGTGCTCATATGTAGCAGACTGAGCCCGTAATTACTGTTTCCCCAAGAAACCGGAGTCAGCATAGTTCTTTCAAGTATTTTCGGGAGTAGAACGTTCCAGCAATTGTTAGGCATTGCTAGTAGAATGCCCCAAGAGGTAATGGACATTACTACGGAAGAGGAAGTGGTGCTCCGAGAAGATGAGACTTACTTCTGGATCGGTGGTGCGGGACTGATGGGTGATGATATTGAAGATCTGGATGACTGTAAAGACGGTGATGAGATTGGAGACGGGCTGGCCGATATTTGTGACGAAGCAGGAGACCACGTAGTTCTAAGAGGCCCTCTGGATGTTCCAGATGTTGAGGAACAAGAATCAGAAACAGGGCATTGAGTGGACGATTTGATGAGTGTCCTGGCAAATGTGGATGAAGCATTGCTGAAGAATGCCTTGGCTGGAGATACGGTAACAGATGGAGTCTGTGGCTCAGGTGCTTTCGGTGGTTCTGATATTGGTATTCCTGGGATGTTGATGTCTTTGCGGACAACAATCAGGGAAATATGTAAACGCTTCCTTGCCAGTCTTTTCGAAACATAGTCGAGAGCAGACAATAGCTGTCGAGGAAGCTGTTTGATGTCGAGAAGAGAAGGTCCCGCTTCAAGCGGCGACGATATGTATTGTTTTGAAATCGGCATAATGAAGATATTTTCTCAATGTTGGTGATCTCGTTGATCTGTGACGTCGAGCTGTGCAGTTCGGGAAAATTCGTGGGAAAAGGATGAAGGAGTTTCGAAGGTTCGCACCCAACTCACGCATGCGCGATGGAGAGTTTGAGTATCGTGACAATAGGTCTCGAAGTCGCCGTTGATGAGATATACAAGCAGGAGCAAAAGTTCGTTGACGCTGCTACCAAGAACACATTAGAGGAACGCGAGACGCCCTACCTTTGAAGCATGTATAGCGCATTGAATCTATCCAAAATAGAAGTCCCTCGGCCGCTCTCGCATCGACCATTGAGATGGAGACCTGGATAGCAGGCGCTTGGAGACGCGATGCGGGTAGAAGATGATGCTTTTTTCGAGACGCAACGAGAAGTTGATTGGATGAATGGGCGGACTACGTCGATGTGCGCAAAAATAGATATGTGGCGCTTTGAGAGCCAGGCCCAGAGCGGGGTAGTTGATAGAAGTCTGCCCAAGCTCCGCTATTTCACAGACACTCCGCCAATGGCCAGGCCTCTTCTCTTCCCAGAGTGGATTTATTACCGTCTTACGTGGAAATAGCAGCCGAGATCTATTTTTATTTTTAGCTCGCAGCTCTCCCGCATCTGCAAGGCGTGCCCATCTGGTCCCCATCATCGCAGCCCTGAAGCACATCCACGACCTGTGACTGGACCATCAACAGCAGATCAACACTAAATCGGCGCATGCTGCTGCAACCCAAGATAGGAACATTCATGCTCAACACCTCCCTGGGCTTGGATCGATATTGCCCTGCAGACCGATAACCATCTCTACAGATTTGCCCCATCTTCGATGGGCCACCTCGGCGAGAGCCGCCCGTGACCTCGCATCCCAGCGGTTAGGATGCATATGCTTCTTTTCCGATATCAGGATTTGTTTCGAGGAGATGAACAATGAGGACTGTTTTGCTGCTTTCCATCATTCTGGTCTAAATCAGGCCGACGACGTGGCAGTCACATGCACACAATCTTACGTCGCCTCAATTCTATTTTCGTTATCACCAACCAGCGGCATGCCCCACGGATTTCTCCAGTCCGGCCTTTGGACGTCCCAGAATGAGGCTCAAGTGTGCCAGGTTAGGGATCCCGAGCGCTTCCCAAATACGGCCTGCATGCCGGCAGATTTTCGTCAATGTACCTGCTTGACTTAGAGTGCTTCATCACTGGACAACGGTTTTCGGGGCTCAGTAGTCTCTGCTGGTCCTGTCTTATACACGCCATGACCACGAACCGGAATACTCGAGGAGCGGGACTCTGGAATCACTGTCTTGCACTTGCACTGTCCGACATTGCGGTCCCAGAACGAGGCTACTCAAGCGTGGGTGAAGCTTCGCTTTGATTCAAACCACGGAAATTCGAACAACCTCACCTCTGTTCGGTTTAACAGACACACGAGTATGAGAGATACACCCGGGACACTCTCCGCAGGCTCAAATACAAAGCTCAGAAAGAGTATCAGCTAAATCTTCTTGTTTGAACACCACATCAGATTCCCGCTTGCCGATAGAAATCTTTCAAACCGAAGTTACCAAAACAGCGGCAGCTGTATCTCGATTAGAGAGTGTTTTTGTCGTTGCCGTGAACCTAGCAGTTCTATGGCATTGTCCCCGTTATCAGGTAAGTTGCGGTCAAGCAATTTTGGTTCTGATTATACAATTCAAAGACTCGCGGAGCTCGATGCAGGCGTCAAAGATGCAGGATTGAAGCCAACTTGCACATCTCTCCCACAACGTTTTGTGAAAGTCAAGCCCGCCGAGGGAGGAGCCCCAGTGGTAGAAAGGGAGGTGTAAATTATGCCGTTAGATGCGGGACAAATTCTTGATGCCACTGCAGTCCCTGTGGGCCCTGTCGCAAATGAAGTGGGTGTTATTGTGTATGTAGACCGAGTCTTCATACCGCTAAGCATTATTAGCGTTTGAGGGAAGAGAAGAAAAAAGATTCGCTATTGCTGCTTGGCGTATTACCTCGGACTCACGATCTGGGTTACCGGTATGCTGCTTAGTCCTTTTAATGGTTTCTGTCGCCGCTTTACTTGGAAGTCTCGAGGTGTGCGATATCGAGTCTACAGGTCTGCCGTTGTTTATTCGAGTTTTCTATAGATCACAGGACCAAAATGTTCGCGTGGATTGAAAGACGTCGGAGATTATGCTACAAGGCAGTACTATCAAGGAATTCTATGCATTATTATGGTATATTTACTCCCTCCCTACATGCAAGCTGCGCCATCAATCCCGAGAACCTTTCCGTTGATCCATTCGCCATCCTGACTTGCAAGGAAACAGACAACCCGCGCAATATCGATTGGTAGACCAACACGGTGCAAAGGACTCCATGTTGCAGCATACTGCCATCACTGTCAGCGGTTGAAGATCACTCTAGCGTCAATTTCTCTTACCTCGTCAACCTCCGCGTCGTTCAAGTTAGCACCGTTAGGAATGTACTCTCTGCAGACCTTGTGGTACATATCTGTCCTGATTCCACCTGGAGCAATGCAGTTCACAGTGATCTGCTTATCGCCCATGTCTAAAGAGGTTGTCAGTCAAGTTTCCGAGGCGAATTCAGAATCGACTAACCAATGGCCATGCAACGAACGAAGGTCTCGATGGCACCCTTGCTACCGGAGTACAACGTGTGCTTTGGCACGCCCTTCGCTTGCCCGGTAATACTTCCCATCATGATGAGACTGCCGCCAACAGACAGGTGCTTGTACGCTTCTCTAGCAACAAAGAATTGTCCACGGGTATTGATGCTCATGACTCGGTCATACTCTTCCTCTGTGACGTCCTTGATGTGGCCGAATGAGACAACACCAGAGTTAGAGCAGACGATGTCAAGATGTCCGAAATGAGCAACGGCTTGGGCAAACATGGAGATAATATCCTTAACATTGGCCGTATTGGCCATGACGGCGATTGCATCGCTGCCTGAATTTTTGATCTGAGCAACAACTTCTTCGGCCGCCTCGGCGCTGTTGGCGTAGTTGACAACAACTTTGGCTCCTCTTCTTCCCAACTCGAGAGCCATCTCTCGTCCAATTCCTCGTCCTGTCCATGAATTTAGAATCCGACATGTTTCAAGCAAGGAAAAAGATCACATACCTGAACCAGTCACGAGGGCGACCTTCCCGGCAAGGCTTGCAGATGCAAGCCCCAAAGGACCCCGAACTCTTGTGATTTCTGGCTCAACATGAGCGCTTCCATTTTCTGGTGCTGGTGCTGATACCTCAGGAACTGCTGGAGCTGCATGTCCGTTGGTGTGACCGTTTGTTTGGCCATTCAATGGGGCCTCGCCGTTTGTGTGACCATTCAATGGGGCCTCGCCATTGGTGTGTCCATTTGTAGCTTCCATTTTGGCGACTTAATTCGAGAAATGTTGGATTGCAGAATCTAATTTGGGAGGTATTTCAATTGAGTGTAATAGAGAATGAAGAGAAGTCCTCGAGCAGCTCGTTCTTTTATACGAAGTTGGATTCGGCGACTTTGGTGGAGTCGAACTCTATGCGGACATTCGCCATTCGGACCTCCGCCCCCTCAACATCTCGCTCTACCAGCCACTAAACAGCCAAAGAACCTCTCGTCACCCGTATTCGGCGTGCGTGTTCATTGAGAATTGTCTGTGTTCGACTGCCATGGCACCGGGCGTCAGTCCATGCGATGCGATGCGATGGATGCATCCGTAGTCGACTGTATCCCTCCTTTCCGGCTCGCTTAGCGGTCCTGACTTGGCCCGGGCTCGTGGCTCAACAGATCACCACCAACAAGGCTCGAGCCATTCGCCGGCGAGCGAACATCGCATTCGGACTCTTTTCTCAGGTTCAGTGCAATAATTTTCGGAAAGTTCCTCAAGTGAAGTGAGAGCTTGCATCATAATCAAGTACTGTAATTGCAAATGCAAGTGTCTCCCTCCGAAGTCAGGGTCCAGAATTCGATGTTTCGTTTCAGGAGTGAAAACCATCCGAGTCCGCAAACCATCCACTGAAAATGCACCACCATTGCAGTCTCTCGCTAAGTGGCAGGTTTCGCACGCTACCGTTTTAACCTTACTGTACCCTGGGACGGGCTGCACGGACGGATCCGGATCTGATGCACAGATCGGCGGGCCGGAAATCTTTCTTGTGTTGGGGAACCGGACCACACCTTACCCACGGACGTCGTGCTCGATTCATGCGTCCTCTTTGCGAAGAACTCTTGGAGGTATGTAGGAGATCAGTGTCCATGTGGACCTCTGAGCGAGAGCCGGGGGCTTCC
This sequence comes from Hyaloscypha finlandica, assembly GCA_021399475.1. Lineage (NCBI taxonomy): Eukaryota > Fungi > Ascomycota > Leotiomycetes > Helotiales > Hyaloscyphaceae > Hyaloscypha > Hyaloscypha finlandica. The sequence goes on along the minus strand of JAJTUR010000092.1, from coordinate 120,808 downwards.
GGAAGCAGCGACTTATCTGATTCTCACGGCTCAGCGCCGAGAGTCCTCGGGACCTGCATTGTTCGAGAACTTCCACAACCCAACTCGCATCGCTCTTCGGCGTCTTGATGAAAGGCGATATTTGTAATCTCAGAGAAATTGGGATACGTCAAACTGACCTCTTACCACATGTGCAGACCACAAGCCTCACCTGTCAAGGAAGGCCTTGAATCCAAATTTAGCTGTTGATATCATGATATATGCTCCTCACGTCCTTCTCAACTTTGCAACAAGAGTTTCTTTGTATCATACTTTCCTTGGCCTAATCGTTACCAATATTTCCATACAGTAATGCAGCTTCAACGGGTCCCTTTCTTGGCAGCATTAGCGCTTCTGTCGCTGCTGCAGATGTCTTCCGCAGGTTCGCTCCTTCGCCCCTTCGCTCAATAGAGAGGCCGAGAGGCCGAGAGGAGCCGGAGGTCTCTACTGAGCCTCTTGGCTCCCGTCGATCTCACCCCTTGCTCCTCAGCCCGCACTATCCCGTACAAGAAGGCACTGACACCATCCCCAGCCAAATCCACAACCAAAGGCGCCACAGGCACAGCACCCAAAGCCACGGGATCCGCCCCTGGGACCACAAAGTCGAAAATAATCGCCGTAACCGTCGGCTCCCCCACCGTCAACAAATCCCTCGTCTTCGTACCCGCCGACGTAAAAGCAAACCCAGGCGACATCCTGCAGTTCCAGTTCTCGCAGATAAACCACACCGTCACGCAATCCACGTTCGCGGAGCCATGCCAGCCGATCCAAGCATCAGACCCGACCGCGGCTGGGATCCATAGCGGCTTCGTGCCGGTGACGGCTGGTGCAAGCACGGTCACGACGTTCGATGTCCCGGTGAATGATACGAAGCCGATATTCATTTATTGTGCGCAGGGCCCGCACTGCCAGCTGGGGATGGTGATGGCTGTGAATGCGTGCGTCTCTGCCCTCCTTACCCGTCACCCCCCTCGTACAAATAATCTAATGAAACGCAACAGAAATGGAAACGAAACACTCGCAGCGTATAAATCTGCAGCAGCGAAGGCAGAGAAGAGCGTCCCGGCTGCTAACTTCAAGGGCGGCGTGATGGGCTCCATACCTGCTGCGGACGCGGTGCCTCCTCCTGTGTAAGAATTTGAAGATGCATGTGGAGTCCGGCGTAAGTGCAAGAACAGAAGTTGAGCGGGACTCACGAACAAGGGAACTGGGAAAAATTCTCGGTGCGATATAGATATTTTTTAACTCTTTTTTTCTATTCTTTCGAGACTGTCTCCTCTTTGTCCGTGTGCATTCGATCGAGGGGGAGAACAAGTGTGACTCCCAGAACCCCATCATCAAGCATGACACTCATTCTATGCTCCGGTGCATTTACGATGACCAACGGGTCTATTTCGCATCACCTGACCGACCTCAGCTTAACGAAAAGAGGTGCCTTGTCAATAATCAACGAGTACATCTTCATATCAAGCCAGTTCCTGCTCTCTATGCAAAGCTCAAGATCAAAACTATCACAGTCAGCTCCTCCCGTTCCCACGTCTCATTTGGAGCACTCACTTCCAGAACAGCCTCCCAAGAACAAGTCTCATATAAACCATCGCAAAACTATTCCACCAAGTCAGCTCCTCGTTCAAACTTAGAAATGAGGACTCTCACATCTGTCCGATGCAATTCCGCGGCCCTATGGCAAACGGGTTGACAAGACCAAGGTTATCGCCTTCGTACTCCTTATCTCCGAGCCAGCGCTCAGGAACGAAGGACTCGACGTCTTTCCATGCTGGTGCGTAGTGTCCTGCTGCATATCTGTAGACGCCGACTCGAATCTATCAACACTCGTCAGCAAACAGCATGAATTTGGTTCTTGAGAGGGAGCACATACATCTCCCGGAATGTGGTCACCGCAGATCGTGTTCCCGCCAGGATTTGTGATTCTCCTGGTCGTTTCTGGTGCGGGGTGGTTGAGTCTCATAGACTCGTTGATGACAGCGTTTAGGTATTTGAGGTTGTTTATTGCGGGTCCCTTGATTTCCTCTTCGGTTTTGAAGGAGGAGCGTATTTCATTGGTTAGGATCTGAAGCTTTGAAGGGTTCTGGAGGAGATGGTAGATCATAACCTGGAGAGATGGTTAGTGTTAAGGTGTCAAATCACAAGGGGCAATCTGTGTCTTACAGAGAGAGCAGAAGCAGATGTATCGCTCCCGGCCATGTTGAAGTCGTTGCTGACAACCGCCATTTCACCTTGGCTGAGACCCTTCTGACTGCCGATCTTTTTGGACATGATAGAGACCCTGATTTTAATCAGCGTCAGCTCTCGCCTCTCTACCTTCGCAGTTGACAAAGAAGATTGAAGCCTACAAATCCTCGACTTCATTTTCGCCCTTTTTGCCTGCGTTTCGCCTGGCTTCATGGCCTGCGAACAGTTTTGCGAAGATCTTCCTCCGGACAGGAAAACTGGGAGGCTCCCCATAACATTTGTACAGTAGCCTGCCCAAGAAGAATTGACCAAGTGCTGCTCGCCTGGCTGATGTTATGAGGAGATCGTGGTTTTGAGAGGCCATTTCTGGAAGTGTAGTGGTTTGACTTCCAAGTCAGCATTGTCATTCTGGAGTGGAGTTGATACTCACAGGGCGTGGAATGAATCCCCGAAAGTGAGATGTGCCACCGTGTCGAAGCCAATACAACCCAGCCACCAGACCATGTCAATTGGTTTCCCAACTGGTTGTTCTTTCAATCTTTTGATGAAGAGTGTGGTGTAGTCCTGCAAGAAGGGTTCTCGCTCCCGAACGGCCTTGTCGCTGAACGCAACTCCGAGAATCTTTCGAAGCCTAGAATGGTCGGCGTCATTTGGGTTGTTGAAGATTCCGCCAATACGACTCGGTGGTGTAAATTTATATTTGCCAAGCTGTTTGCCTCCCGAAGCTCGGTGAGAGCTATATATATCCCTCTCGGCGACCTCGCTGATGTAGGATAATTCGTACGGACCGACTCGCACAATCTGAAAGGATTTGAGATTCGAAAAACTTCAGTTCAGAGAATGGGAAGCTTACTGGCCCGTATTTATTGTGCAGTTCCGACATTTTGGAAGCCTTTGCACCTACAATAGTATAGTATGTGGAAGGGAGCGCTGTTGCTGCCCATAGCTTTGGGCCAGGATATTTGGATATTGGATGGAAGTGAAGTCTGTATACCACGACCGTCAGGATCCAAACTGCTGTCTGAAACTCTGTTAGTATGGCTTTCCGTCTCTTCGATGGATGATGTTCCAAATTTCGGGGAACCCTTACCAGCCCAGCCAGATATTGTCCCACCTGCACAACCGACAGGGATTGGGGTTGAAAGTAAATAGACGCCATGTTGAAGATTGCGAAAGTGTTTCAAGAATCGAAGAAGTCCAGATCTCGCTTCGAGGAATGACCTGGTTATCCGCATCTCGGTTGCGCCACAGCAGCACTGTATCTGACCTACAAAGGTCGGAGTCCCTGGAAGTATATACGTCGTGCTCGATCGTGAAATTGAAACGCGACAATTCGTATCCTATCGGCGTCTGAAAGCGAAAACAGTCCGATAGGTGGTTTGCCGTGTCTAGTGCTCACTCCGCGACACAAGCTGCGGGTCCCAAGGAGTTCGAGCAGTTGCCGAATGAGGGCATTGATTGCTGCGATTTAAGGGTAAAATTCACAAAAAAAACTAAGCTGCCCCAAGGAATCTCCTGTGCCGAAGCTTCGTTATTTGGTGATGATGGAGTTTCGCAATATGCGAGAAGGGCTTCATTGAGGATTACTACTCTACAGAAAGGGAAGAACAACCCGTTTTATCGTGGATTTATCTGTGTTTGTTGATCCAGAACCTTCAAATTATGGGCGATCTCGATTCCCATAAGCAATTTAAATGTGGAAAGTTCCTACGATGGAAAGACTCGGCTCTCACCACTTGACAGAAGTGGAGCATCACTTGGGGACAGGGAAAGGAGTTCAGGTGGCACTTGATTCTCATTTGGTTCGTGCCGCCTAATGCCAGTCTGGCGCACGAAAGCAAGATAACGCCCCATCTAGTCCGACTCGCATAATCAAGTATTCTCGAGAAAACCCTCAGCAAAGCCCACCAGTTTGCCCATTGCTCTCGATGAGAATATGCCAAACTCATACCAATCTTGCCCGCACCAATAAAAGAAGTCATAAATGAAAAGAAAAGCCGCGTAGGCAGAATAATTAGCAACCCCAACGTACGCTCGCATGCCATAAAGTACGCCTTTTTTGCGCCAGAGCTATCCCCAGGTGTCCAAGCCAGTTTATGTTTTGATTCCCCATTCGCTGCCGACGCCAAGCAAAACCACAAGAAGCAAAGCAAAGTCGTAAATTCGTTGCGAGTGAAGAGAGATCATAGTGCTGCATCGTCGTCAGCTGGGCCGAGTTCGGCGACACTGTCCATGGGCTCGGATGAACCGTCATAGTCCCCTTCTGAGCCGTCCCAGTCTGCAACAATTAGCGGTGATTAACAATTTAGGTATGTGGATATGCTTACCAGAAACCTCCTCATCAGCCTCCTCAACCATAATCTTCTTGATCGCTGGAAGAACAGCTAGATAATCGTCAGCTACATGTTGGAAGATAAAAGATGGCTGAATAACTTACAGACAGACATCTCAGCGAATCGACGTGTCAGGTTATCCTTGCTGTCGAAATCGAAGAACTCTTGGCAAGCCTCGATCACAGTCTGGATATTTGCCAGCATTGCTCTGACCACCGTCTGACGTGGTTGAACATAGGTGTTGTGCAGGTAATCAAGACATGCAACTCCCAATTTTTGACCAACTTGCAACATCACCTTGATCTTTTCGTTCTCGTTTTCGTCCTCCAACACTGTGATTTCGATAGCGTCGGAGGTAGGCCTGAGTATGAACTCTTGAAGGAAGTCCTCCGTGTCAGCCCGAACTATAGTATCGTAGTACGTCAGCAGACCCGGGCCCCATTGGGTGGCCTGCTCGAGAAAGAACTTGTAGGCTTCCTCTTTCTCCATATCGCTATGATCGTACTGCAGTTGCATGACCTCCTTGAAGAATTGAAGAAACTCCTTCCCCTCTGTGTTGTCAAGATGAGTCGCAACCTTGGTAACATGCATAACCATGTTCACGAGAGCTCTAGGCTCTCTCGAGTGTTGGCAATAGGTCAGAGCTGCTCTGAGGAAGGGGCCACAAGGGGCTGAAGAGACATTTCTTCTGATGCCATGGGTGATGGCTGCGAAGATGTTGAGGTCCAACGACTCCGGCCAATCAAGAAGGGCAATGATGAGAGCCTCTGTATCATAGTCATTCTGATGGATTTGGACAAGCTTTTCGACCACGATGTGGGCATTATTCCTTGTCCAGTGCTGCAGCAGCAAATGGCGCTCACTGACCGAAAGTGGAATCGGCATGCTATTCATCGCAATATCGATTCGGTCATCGTCATCGGCAACGGTGTCAATCGAGGCATCGCAGGTATCGACAAGCCTGTATAGAAGTGTAATCACACTCTCGAATGACACTGGGCGTGTCGCGATCCGCTTAGAGATGATATTGAGCATCCTCGAATACTGAGGGCTGATTGGTAGCTGCACGTCTGCACTGACCATCTCCAGTGTGCGGCGGAGATAACCAGCATCTAAAAGTAGAGTCGCTTCGCACTTTCCCATCTTAGCGATACTAGCGAGGAGGCCAAAGTACTCAGGCCAAGCACGACAATTGGAGTGGAATATGTCCCACAGTCTGTTGACAGCTTTCACAACCCGCTGGATCAATTGAGGGTCGCCTCCTTCCAATTCATCGGCGTCTACCTCGTCATCATCGCCAAAGCCATATGCGTACGGCGCATCTGCGTTGACTTTGTTCAGAGCAGCAATAATCGATGCAGCGATTTCGTTCCGGACCAAGGCATCAGGGTTTCGGAGAAGTAACATACGAAGAGTCTCGGGAAGATCACAGTACCACTCTAGATAGTCGCGGCTGCATTCTGCGCATTGATGACAGATGTGACGTAGTGCTAACATGAAAGTTGGAAAATCCGGAAGATCCTTGGTTCGAGCGATGACTTGATCTAGGTGATTGAGTGAAGCAGTCAAAGCGAGCTTTTCCAGAGTATGCGCTTGAGAGCATTGACCACCATTGATCTGTTTGACATGGGAGAGCATCTTCGTAACAAAGTTGGCATGTGACGGATCGTACAGACAGTACTTGCGCATCAAAAGCTCGTTCTCCATAGCAATGTGATTGGATAGTCGAGAGGGTATTGGTAAGCGTAACGGACTTGCCAATCCTGAGCGTTCCAAGCCTTGCTTCTGTACCGCAAGCTCCGAAGATCGCTGGTAGAACAACATGTATGCACTCCAGCTCTTGTCGTACTGGATGTTGCCTCCGTCGACGGGGCCGCGGTAGTCCGGACCTCCAAAGCAACTATTCTCCATCTGATTCGGGTCCCACGAGGTGACACAATCATCATTGAACTCAATCCAATTCTCCTTGACTCCGTTTGATGGTCTCTCGCGAATGAAAGAATAATAGTGACCTGACTCTGCGGTTCCAGAATGAACAAGGATGCCCACTAGCTCAAAGATGTCTTCTGGCGTCTCCTCGGGATTGTCCATCAGGTGCTCTACTTTGTAAGGCCTCATGTCAATCTTCGTTGGGAAGGAGAAATGGTCATTGATCTTGCTACGTTGGAGAGTTCGTAGATTGAAGTCGAATCGCTTCAAATGGAAGATCAGATTGTCTGGAATGTCTTTCAGACATGCTCTATTGAATTAATTAGCTTAGGTGAACTTGAAAGGCTGAAAAAGAGAGGTACCTCTTAACGGCATCGACGTGGCGGTCACAGCCAGAGCATTTGTATTTGTTGTCTAAACCATTAGTTTATTTTCAAACAATCATCCGGGAATTCTCACCTCCTTCCATGATCTCCCCATCGACATAAGCTTGAAGACTTTCTTGAAGACTGCTCTTCCCCTTGATGTCACATTGAATAGCGGAGAACGGTTCCAAACGTTCAGAGATGTGTGAGCATTCCTTCGACTTGACCTGTTGCACAAGCTGGCCGCCATAGAAAGATCTAAATTTGCGCTTTGCATCTGGAGCCAATATTTGACTCTCCCAGCGATCAAAGAGCAGATTATAGAATTCGTCCACATCCATCTGGACAGTAACATCAATTTGAGTTTCCTCATAGGTTCGAATAGAGTTGGCAAGGTTTGCAGGGTCAACAAATCGTCGATAACTATTTTGCATGTAGCTGAATAGGTTTTGTGTTTCGGAAAGAAGCTTTTGAGATGCTCCGCCGTCGGCCACATGAGCATTCAGCATGAAGTCCCGGAAGGGGATATTCATGAAGAGCTGTGTAAAGAGAGAATTGAGGTAGCACGTGTTCGAGAGGTTGCGGAGACCAACATAACCAGTGTGAGATCTGATAGCTTTGCTTCGGTCGAATTGGAAGCCCAAGTCATAAACATAAGGCCCTATCGGATAATCAGTAATGTGCAAACCATATGGTGAGGAGTTACATACCATCCTCAATCGCAGCATACGGTACTAGTACCGTCAACTGCACCAGGATGTTTCTGTACTGTGCTTCGTCATCCTTCACTAGATAGAAGATGGTTTCTGTCAATGTGCGCCTAGTCAGTGGATTGAGGAGAGGAATTCTTGGGACAATGATGTCGTCCTCGTCCTCGTCCACTGAGAGATCAGGGAAAAGGTGGTGGCGAAACAAAGCACTTCCGATGGTGCTATTAATGTCAGCTCTTGCAACATATGGTTCGGCTTGAGAAATTTACCTGCAGGACATAAGTTTCTGGGAGGTCTTCGCTAGAGCTGTTGCATCGAACAAGAGATTTGCAAGTCCTTGAGCCACCAAATCGATGCTTTCCGGATGGCCAACACTCTGCAAAATAGTCAGCATAATCGGTAAGTATAAGATAGGATTGAAAACCTCTTGGCAGTTGTGATTCAGTAACAAACCACCCCATTGCTTTACACAATCCTCCAGATCCAGGAAGTCGGTTGAAGTTTCCGCAAGTCTCTTAAACAATGTGTGGGCTAGGCTGAAAATTTCTTCACACTGGTACGGGTATAGAACGGCTTCGATGATCAATGACTCAATCATTGGCCAGAACGCAACCACAAAGCTTGTTGTGGAGACTTGAGCGAGACTGGGAATGTATTAGTTGCAGCCAAAGTAGAGACTTAATAAAAATCCAGGCTTACCTCGGACTGAAGGTGCATTTGCTCATGATATGCTTAGCAACGCTCTTTCTAATGAGAGGACGAGGATCTTCCAAAAGAAGCTCCCGTAGCAATGTGTTGCTGGCGAGATGTGAAGCAAAGTGACCCCAAAGCTCTGGATTATGAATAGAAGCTTCTAGGATTGCTTCAAATGATCTCCAGGTCAGATGTACCGAATTCTGTGACGATTGAATCCCCTTTGCATCTTGCAATAATTGTAAGAGGCGTTGAAGAAGAATTTCGTTGAGATAGGGCGCAATGGATGCTGGTGGTATGGGTTCTGCACATGATTAGCATACTGTAATGAAGTATTGCTGGATTCATGTACCCTTCAGAAAGTGGACAAAGCAGTCAATAAGGTGCAGGGCAAGACAATCCCTCAAGTCGTCACTGGCACAATGATCTAAGACATCTCGATCTGAGAGTGCGGCAACAATCAGGGAGACCGCTCTCGTAAGAGCAGTCTCATTCACACTTCCCTATTTGAAATCAGCCAGTTGTCCTAGTCGACGCAAGTATGCAGAACTAACCTTTTGTGTCTGACCAACAATATACTCCTTTAGCGCATGGATTGCATAGAGAGACTTGAACGGTTGGCCGAGCGGGAAGATTTCAGAGTGTGGTGTGTCGGTGTCAAAATCTCTCAGTAATCGTTCGTAGACTGGGAATTTGACCAAGAAGTAGTAAATCTTCGGCAAAGAGTTAGTATGTTATAGGAGGGGTGGAAGACATAACCGTACCTCTTGAGCTACCTTTTCATGCATACTGAGATAGCCCCATAAGTCATCAAAGTGCTTCATAATCTCACTTTCGAGAGTTGGCTTGGCCCCATTAAGATGGATTGGAATTCCATCCGAGTCTTCGCGGCGCTGGATAAGGACGAGACCGTTCAAGTTGAGATCATCCAAAGACTTGCATACTTCGATTTCGTCGGGATCAAATTCCTTGCCACCGCAGTATACTTTGTAGTTCTTGAATCCGGTGACCTTTTGGAGACTAGCGAATAGAGCTGCAGCGGTATTCAACTTTCCGAGTGTCAAACTCTTGACCTCTGTGTGTTTGTTGCCATCAAAGGATTGATACTTAACAGTCAGAGGATCGCCTGCCACGTCGGTCGTCGTAATTGTCGTCAGCGATCTTGCTTTGGGAGTAGCAAACTGCGGCTTGGATTGGTAGGCACGTAAAAACTCTCGCAATACGGCCAATGATCGGGCAAAAATCTTCTCCTGCTCCTGAAATTGGTCCTCTGATGCCACAATCACCATTCCCTCATCTGATCCACTCGATGCACCATCACTGAAAGTCTTCAACTTAGAAGCAGCTGTCTTTAACTGGTCCAAACAACGATCAACCAACGCTAGATGGATGCTTCTTGCTTTTGCTCGTGGCATTGTCAAAATGAGTGAATGGTCGACATAGACTTCCACAAGAATGTTGATGGCAGTCGCATCAATTGTGTTTGGTGGAGCGGTCAAGATCATGCGCCAAAGTTGCTCGAGTGCCTGAGACTCAAAGGTCCGGTCTTCTGCAATAAAGTCAGGTCGGATCTCATCTAGCCAGGCAACTATGGCTTCTCTTGCAAAATCCAGAGCTCCGTTGGTAAAGCAATGTGGAGGGAGTTTTGGAAGGTAGTCCCGGTAGCACGACGCAATGAAGACGTTTTTGGTCGAGGATTTCTTCGTCGCGCTATTGAGAATCAACCAAGATGAATTGCGCTCGATAGTAGATTTCGATCCGCTGCCGACGAGAACGTTCCAAAGTCGTTTGCCAAGATCTGGATTAATTGTGGCTGGTTCGTGAATAATGAGAGACATCAGTAATTCACGGCGGGCATTGCCAGCAGGGCTGTTTCTCGCAGTAGAATGACGATCTGCAGCAACAGCAGACTCCAATTCCTCAACCACCAGCTGTGTTAGGCTATGGTCATTGCACAGTCTTCGCAGGTCGGGATTGTTTTGCCGGAGAAGTGCATTGATAACGCATATGCTTCCCGGTGCTGTAGGGGTTCTACTGGAGATATCCTCTAGGCAGCTGAGGTAGATAGCAGTGCGAGCTTCAGGTCCTGGACCCTGCTGAAGCAGCTCTCGCAATCGGCTAGCTGCAAAGGTTTGTATCTCAGGATATCCTGCGGGGCATTCGGGGGAGATAATTGAGGACTCGCGGATGAGTCGTACACACAAATCGTATGGCGGAGCTCCAAGATAATGAACTTGATCGGACATCGCTTTAACCACAAGATCTTTGAATAGGTTTTGACTAAACTCCCGCATCGGAACAGTGAAGGACTCGATGGGGACATCGCACACCTTCTTGCAAAGGTAGAGGAGAGAGCGATAATCGTACAAGTTCAGGCAACGCATGACCATTCGCAGGATAGCCTCTACCACTCTAGGATCCTGACTGGTCATGACAGTCTGCCAGATCTTATCGGTCTGAGCCGACTTGTAGGTCTTTGTGACAATCAAGAACCCGAGGATGTTGTTACTCTCATTGATGATTTCTGGGTGAGATCCAATGCCAACGATGTAGTCAACAAGTTGATTGTCAAGGACAAATTCGGCAAAATACAGGAGTATTGGGCTGGAAGTTGGATCGTTTCCCTTGTTGCGTTGGTAGAGCTCGAGCAAATCCGAACACATTGTTGTGACCCCAATCACACGCAACTGCATTTGCGCTGAAGTGATAAGCTTCTTCAATATGGTGAACTTCCATTCTTTGGATATGACCGTTGGAAATTGTTTTCGAACTAGCATAGTATGCTGACGTCGCTTGGTCTCAAGGAGGTCGCGGGCTGCGGAAATTTCCTGGCCTATGGCAACCTTCAAGAAGAGTGGTAGACTATACAAGTGAGCAGCCGCAGCATCTTGGCTCAGGAAGGTAACGTGTTTATCAATTATGGTCTCCAGACCAGCGGACATAAGGGTGTAAAAGTCGTACCCTTGGGATATCTTTTGCCGAGCAGCTTGGATGATTTGCGGGTGTTGTTGATCTCCATCCTCGATATTCGCAGCTGCATCAATAAAAAGTTTGCAAGCGATTCGACAAGGATCGGTGAAGGTGTCGACCACCTTTGGATTGCGAGACAGAAAGTTCAACTGCCCTCGGACGAGCTTAGTCAGAGCCAAGATGGTGCCTCCTTCGGTCTGAAAGCTGTCGGACATCAGAGCGGCATCATCATCCCAATTCCACGAGTAATGCGTCTCGAGATTGCGGCCAATGTGCGAATGTTCCTCTTTTCGGAGCAGAAAGCTGAAGGCGCAAAGGTAGACACGAGATCCAAGATCCGGCTCCTGATCGTTGTTTGCCCGCGCATAGTACTCCAATGTTCGGACATCCATGGCCAAAAATTTACCAGCAAGTCGAGCAAATTGGCAGAGCATTTCGGTCAGCGCCTGGCGACTTTCGCGACTCTTACGAAGGAAGTCTCCAAAGAAGCGGCTTAAGAAGTCAGCAAGAGATTCCGGAAGGCTACGGGGAGGGAGGCTCACCTGCGATAACTCAAAGCCCATATTAAATCCGGAAGGACACCCCAAAATTCCCGATTCTTAGCATACGTTCGATAGAACGACTCGAGATCTTGGTTCGCAAGTAGGTATTGCTCAATCCAATCACGGATCTTGCAAAAGGCTATATCGTCATCAATTGCATCTGCGGAAGTCAGTAATTGTAAGTTACATATTGATTTTGGATCCGCATACCATATTGAAGAAATCTAGCAAGTCTACCGATCGTATTGGCCAGTGTTTCTCCTTCAGCATTGTATGGGAAGTTTAACATAGGATCGAGATAGACAGAATCATCGTTGATGATGGCCACCGGCGGATCATCGTTAATGAACTCCAAATCATCGACAAGCTCAACTTGTGGACTTCCTATTGGGGACGCAGAAGATGAGGGGGTTTCTATTGGTGGGATAGTGGACAGTGCATCGCTCTCTGATTCAACGCTGATGCGGGTACCAGCATCGTCTGCCGCATGTACCATCTTGGAGGGAGTCGACGGAGATGGCGGAGAGGAGGGTATGTCTTCAAGAGGTCGGTTGGTTCGCAGGTTTATGGTGACTCGACTTGAGGTTGGCTCTGTAGGTGGTTGTTCGGAAGGCTCTCGCGTAGGGGTGGAAGGAGGAGGGTCGGCTTCAGCCCTGGGATTTTCTTCTCGCAGCAACATTGAATCCGGCACAACGTCCGTATCCCGAGCTGTGTCCACCGACCGACTCCGTGATCCTCCACTGGAGACTCGCTGTCGTTTTCGCGAAACTTGCTCGGTGACGTCGTCGAAGGGGTTTGGGCGTCCTGAGCAAGGCTCTGAGGAAATCGCACGTTCTCGCCGAGCCTCATCCATTTGGCAGGTACGCTAGGCAACTGCTTCGGGGAGTGTCGTGAGCGGTAATAGCCCTGCAGCTGAAGAGCTCAGAAGCTGATCAAGAGGGATGGCATAAGGTGAGGAAGCCCATGAGGTTGACGGGTTTTAGGCGAGAGGGAAAAGGTCGGAAAGCTCTTGGAGGGGTATCTGGTGTCAGAGGACCCCCTTAATAGGTGTGCAGATGGCAGATGCAGTTCTAGAAGTAATTCTGAGGGTGTGGCCAGACCAGCTGCATGGAAGCATCCAGGACAATTTTGAAGATGGGTTGTGAAGCTCTCGACTTTAGAATTGCTTATCGAAGAGCTTCCCCCTCCACGACCTCTACGCGTTAGCGACTAACATCAACGCTAACGCAAAGGGGCAAGGCGGGGCTGTCAAACTGGTAAGCGAACCAACCAGACGGGAGACTTCCAGGCTGCAGCAAATAGCAGCATTGATCAGCAAAGTTGGACATTTATCCATTGTACTTGGGCAGAGGGCTTTAATATTTTAGAATATGCATGACCTTTAAAGAGAGCAGAGTTCCATTGACATGTGTGATAATGCAGAGGAATATTAAGATAGGGAGTATTTGAAATGTCTAGCTTGGCTTGGGACATTGACGAGTGCCGCTTGGTGGAGGTGATGCCGAGACGATCAATGGATGCACCGAATCACCATAAATTATTGGCGGATGTTATCGGATGTCGTGCCAGGGCAAACATAAGAAAGCGACACACCATCGAAGACTACACTCTCAATTCTTTAAGAGGAAATCAATTGAAGTCTGGCCTGATACTTCGTGATGCCCTGGTCCCATTTACCTGGGTCCACTCCACAAACGAAAGCCTGCCGAAAATAAATTTCCCCGATCGGCACCCTGCTGCCTGCGTCATCCAGCCATGGCCACTAAACCAAAGACCATCTATCAGTCAGAATCCCCTTTCACAGAGATAAAATGGTATGTTGACACAAATAGTTGATTCTAGAACGTGAAATTAACGCGTTTTAGGCCCGAAATCTCGCCCCAGAACCAGGACATGATCCTAGAGCTTCTCTGCAGGTACATAGAACATTCCACCCCCAGCATCGACCCACAATGATACAGTCATTCTTTATTCATCCATCAAAGAAGACCAGATAGTCTGACCAGTGTTTCACAGCCTCTTAGCACCTATTGGCCAATACCGAGCAGCCAACATCACGCCAGCGAAGGGCAAGAGAAGCAAGAAGCGGAAGAGAAAGGAAGACAAGTCGAAAGGGGAGGAAACGGATTTTCCGAGACCTCCACCACTGGAAATTTCTTCATTTGTTGTGGTTGGCTTGAACAGCATTACTCGAAGTCTAGAAACCTTGTCGCAGAAGTCAAAGGCGTTGAGAAGCGTTGACTGCGAGAAGAATGATGCTGGTCGAGGTCCACAGTCTCCGAGGCCAGCAGCTGAGAGCAAGAGCGATGCTGGTCAAGTCTCCCAGCGTCCCGCATCTGAAGCAAATGCCGAGGGAGTAAATATCTCTGAAAAGCCCCTCAATGGTGCTGGCCAATATATATCGCCTGGCTCTGCAGAAAAGAGCGAAAAGAGTGAAAAGAGGACTGGTGGCCAAACTTCGCACTCTCTGGCGTCGGGAGCGAAGCATCAAGCTTTGAACAACGCTGAAAAGCCTCCGGAACTTGCTGCTCAAAACACGCAATCTTCCATCTCTGAAGAAAAGAGCGAGAAGAGCGACACTGCGCAGCTTCCAGCTTCTGACGATACAGGCGACACTGCAAAGGAGCTTCTCGTTGAGGATGTTCATCGTCATTTCTCTGCCATTTTCGTCACTCAAGCATCGCAGCCACCAATTTTGCGTGCGCATCTGCCTCAACTCGTTACCACCGCATCTCTTGCAAATCCGGAGCTACCGGCTACGAGACTTGTCCAACTCCCAAAGGGCTGCGAGGCCCGACTCTCCGAAGCTCTTGCTCTTCCCAGAGTCTCTTTCATTGGTATACTGGATGGTGCTCCACATTCTAAGTCGCTTGTAGATCTCGCTCGAGAGTGTGTGCCTGTTATAGAGATACCTTGGCTAGAAGAGGCAAAGAAGTCTGTGTATCTCCCTCTGAAGATCAATGCCATCGAGAGCTTTGTACATGTAGTAGCAAAGAAAGTTGAGAAGTCAGCTTGAGGGGCTTTCTCAAGCATCACTGAACAATCTGGAGTAACAGAAATCGGCTCCCCTTTTCTTGAATCTCTTCCTGCAGTCACATTGTACATTGGCTATAAGGTGTCAGCCAAAAGTAAAGCAATCCCGTGACTTGCACGTGCGAGGCACGTGTTCACCTTTGAATTGACACTTCGGTGCGTTGAGAGACTGATCGAGATCAAAGATGAATGTCAATTGGTCTTTGCCATCGTAGGGGTCTTTCCGTTTTGCTTTGCCTTGCCTTTGTTGTGCTGCCCCAATCGTGCTGAGGTGCTGATAGTCTCAACTAAGAGGCAAGTTGGCATTGTCAACAACAGCCCATCAGACCGTTTTGACCAAACATCCCCGCTAGCCTCAATTACCCCTCTTTGATATCGGCAAATAAGATCACTCGAATTCAGGTTTAGTCAGAAGAGCAAATTCCATTGTTCTGAAGCCATTCGGAGGACCTGGCCGTTCACTGTTTTGTCACATCAAGCCGCCAACATCACCCTTCCACGCTTTCCTTTCAATTACAAAATTTCCCCCGCTACATCCCTTCCATCCCAACACCTTCCTCCATCAACCCTCTTTTTTCAACGCTCCACCCTCCCTTCTTCGCATCTTCTGCATCCCCTGAATTACGTCCAACACTACATCACTTTCAATCCACGCATCCACGCGTCTTGATCAATCTACGCCACCATGGCTTCATTCAGCGGTGGAGGTGGTGGCTTTGGCGGCCCTAGAGGTCTTCCCCAAGGGGTGACCCAGGCACAATTGGATGAAATCAAGTCCTTCAATGCAGGTTTGACTCAGGCTGGGAACAAGTCCCGTCCCCCTCGTTCTCGCGGCAGTGGTCTCAACCGTGGCCTTGGATCTGGTATTTCACCAGGTCGCGGTGGAAGCTATAGCGCGTCGAGCACTCCTCGCTCTGGCAGCGGTGCTGGATATGGTGGCGGAGCATCTTACGGCGTTGGACCAAGCACTCCATTGCCAATTACAAAGCCAACTGCTCGAGAAGCAGCTCCAACTCATCTTCGAGGCCGCGTCGATGTCTCCAAGACCCGATGGGCCAATTTGGACGACAGTGGAGCTGGTACTTTGGGTAGCCATACTATCGGCCCCTTGAACTCTGCAGCAACTCCTCCCAAGTCTCGCAGCAGATCTCCGACTCGTAACTCCATCTTGACCACCCAACGTCCTCTGCCAAGTCCGCCAAAGCTCCAGGAGCTGCGAGCTTCTACCTTCCAACCATTGCAAAATGTCGATCAAGGCCAGGTTTCGCAATATCCTCAACCGAGCCCACCAACGTTCCAGCAACAGCAAGGTCCAGTTTTTCAAACTTCGCAGAATGTCGAGCCAGGTCAGAATTCAGTCAGTCGCATTCCGACTCCACCAGGCCGTGTACGCATTGTCACCAACTGGACCCCTGATGATCCTTCGAAGCCATTCATTCCGGCACACCTTCGTCAGGATTCCTGCCGCAAGGCTCTCGAGGATATCTCCAAGATGACAGGTCGTCGTAAGTTTGTCCTCCAACCTGGATCCTATTTCTTCTAACAACCTCCAGCATACTTTGAGATCACTTCCGATGGCATGTCGATTCCTGCTCATCCTTCTCATCTTACTAACAGTATGTTGAAGATCTTGTCTTACCATCCATTCTGTACTGACTTGATACAGTTACAATTCCTCGCTCTACCTTCGCCCCTGTTCCCGTACATCGTCAGGCGGATGTCAATCAACATAACACAAGCATGACCAATAATACCGCAAATGCGCAGCCAATGCTCTTCATGTCTCGATGGGCACCTGCTGCTGACACGGCTCCATTAAACGGTTTTGCTTCCGCGTTCTCTGCTACTCCAGCACCTACAGCACCGACAAATCCTGGATGGGGTGCTACTTCTCAAGGACTCCAACACCAGCCTGCACAGGGTCGGCCTTCTACTCAACATCCCGGATGGGGTGTAGCTTCTACAGCTCCTGTCGTGAATATTCAGCCTTCCCAGTCTCAATCTTCTGGATGGGGAGCCTCTGTTCAGCAGACTGCGTTTCAATCTCAACTCACTCCTGCTGAAAATGGCAGTCGATGGGATACTGCGGGCACAACTCGATGGGCTCAATTGCAACTGGATGCTGGTTCTGGCAGCGGAACTATGACTCCGGCTACTGGCTTCGGATCGGGCCCAGTTCCACCATCCAACACGGGTGATTTTAGTAACACAACTCCGACTCAAGGTGGCTTTGGTTGGGGTACGGCTCCTACTGCTCCTGTTCAGAAGGCTCAGGCTGCTTCTGAATGGGGTCAGCAAACTATAGCTGCGGCTCAACCTATTCCTGCGAACAACGGTGGTTGGGATAGTGGAGTTCCTGCCCATAATCCTGATACTCTTGCCCCCACCTCTGGCCATACTCGGATTCCATCACAATCTATGTCGGATGTTGAGATGACTGGCGACATTTCCTTACTAGACACACCCGTGGGTGACCTCAATCTCTCAAATGATCCTATGAACCAGGTGTTGAAGGCAATGCCATCTCTGGCGGATTCTCAATGGGCTACGCAGAGTTGGAATTCACCAAATGCACCTGCTACTGCCTCTGATCGTCACTCTCAGGGCCACGCTCAGATTTCTGCCTCCAACCGCCCATTCGAGACTGGCAGACAACCGTTGTCCGAGACCGCTCCAGGTGGCTTCTCGTACATCAACACGCAAATCAACCAAACCCATGCGACTCCAGGCAATGGCTGGCCAAACTCCACTGTTCCTCCACAAGCTCAGTCTTTTGCTGTCCCCTTCAATGTCGCTGAGTTCAACAATCGTGTGACACAGGAGCTCCTGCAGACTACTAGGAGTGGTAGCACTCCTGCTCAACCTGCTCAACCTTTGCAACCTGCTCAGCGACCTCAACCTACTGGCTATGGTCCACCACACCTCCAGAATGCTCCACAGGGTGTCAACCGAACCATTCTAGGCCGGCCAACTGAAAACGCTCCACCAAAAAAGGAGAACAAGGTCCAATATCTGAAGGACTCTCGGTGGGCTCACTGAAAGCAAGTTCTTCTGCCATTCCGCGGAAGAATTTACTGACAAGCAAAAGTAGGGTTTGCAAGGGGGAGATCGAGCATCGTCTCAGCCTTTCCTTTCATCAGCGACTGATACTTTCGAGCTCGACAACTCTTCTTGTACAGTACCAACACACATATTTTGTCGATGCAGATCGGATACGACTAAGACAGTGCCGCAGTGAAAACTTTTGGTGTTCTCGCGGTCACTATTATTGGTTTCTGATCTTCTGGCAACTTTTCATTCTGCAACAAATGCATCTTGTGCGTTGCTGACCGATCAATAAGTGGTGTTTATCTTCGTTTTGTTTTTCATTCATGGGCATGTCGTTGCGGACGCCAAAAGCTTGCATACTTTCACGCATTGGCCAGCGTTCGGTATTCATCATGGATGCATGTTCACGCATGTCACGGAGGATCTGCAGGTTTTCTCTCTACCAATTGCATGCATTTATGGGAGTCCGGTCACGGATGCAATGTTCACGCATGATGTGGCGGAATTGCTTGCAAATTTCCCGTCGATTGCACGCACATGCTGCGAATACCCTGCTGCCTTTTCTTTCTTCTCTCCTCTTTTCTTTTCCTTTCCCAAAATGGCAAGCATGGTGAAGAGCCATGAGAGCCAGATAGCTGTGACTAGAGGGGGATGTAGCTAGCTCAGCACTCCGATAGCAATGAATCAAGACACGTAAAATAAATGTCCGATGACCCAAACTACATTGAGATGGAAACAAGAGATTCAGGCTTCGAGCCAGTAACTTACACAACACTTGCAATATTTCCATTTTACCCTTGCCTCTGCCAAATAACACAGAGTTGTGCAACCCTCATCAAAGACCCCTCACGCCCTCATCTTACACCACCGCCATTAGACCTTAGCTTATATCAAGGCATCACAAGATACCCCTTCTCACACTCGTGAAAGATCTGATGCAAAGTCACATAATAGAGAAGGATCAGGAAATTTTTGAAGATAATTTTCTAGTCGCCTCAATTCATTGCATGGGAGCCTCATTGCAATCTAATAAGTTCCTCAGGGACGACGCTGATGTCTGGCAAATGCCGACCGTTTCACGCGGCGTCTTTTGGGGTGGAAAATGATTCATTTGACGAAGACTTTCCTCTTGTTGAGCATATGGGACGAGAGACTTTCTGACGGCGTTCAATTAGGAAGGAGGGAAATGTGGTTGTTGACGTTAAGGCTCTTTTAGCAGGAAAGGGGCGAGGAAGGATACGAATGGAACAGCAAGTGGAAATGGGCACGGGTGCTGGGAATGGTTTCTTGATAGCTTGAAAAAGAGTTTAATTGCGCGATGGAATATCATCTAACTTCTTCCAGACTAGGTCGCAGAGGAGGGAGTGATTCTAATAGCGCCTCTTCGAAGCTATAAAATTTGAGAGAACGTTGTCGTTCAAGCGCAATGAGTTGCTCCGCAGATATCGATTCGTCAAGCACCTCGCTGTGCGGTAAGACAAGACGCCACAGCCCATCCTTTAAAACCGCCATCGGGATCCCATCGCTCTGGAGTATCTTCAACTGATCCTCGGTAGCATGGTGTTCAGATCTCACGTGTTTCCGCCAATGATCTTTCCTACTCCACTCGAACGCCCGGTACCGCAACTTTGCAGGCTTAGAGGAGTCCTGGCAAAAGTCGGGAGGACAGAAGTACTTGGTAGTGGTGTTGTGCACGCTGTTATCGTGCCTTGCGAGATTTTTCCGAGTGAGGAAGCTTTTGTTGCACTGATGGCATTTTGCTGGGCGAATGTGATGCTTTTGGTGGCCGCTGGAAAATAATGAGATCCTGGTCAGGTATGAGGTGCAGAAAATACTGACCGAAGCTCACAACGCAGTGAGAATGTTTTCTTGCAAACCTCCTGCCCACGCCCATAGCCGCACATATATTGTAGAGGTGGACCTGAAACTACGGCTGGGAAGCTCTTTGACCAGTGTACCGGTATTGTGGTACGTTGCATATTTGCCCACCTCGACTCTGTCCCAGGGAGTATTATGAAGCCGTGACTAGTAGGATGATCTTAGTATGAGTTGATCGTTGAGATTGACAGAAAGACGCTTTAAATTTGTGATGTCTCAATGATGAATGTGTGACTGTGCTGATGAGAAGGGAATGAAAGAGGGAGAAATTTGGAAGCAAGATTACTCCCTTCCTGACCTGAGCACAAACAAGGCTGTGGAGGACCCCAACCAAATGTGCGGGCTCGAGAACAAGTTGGCCTCCTTCCCCCCCTCGGGATTCATTTGAAAGTTCGACCTTTGTCCACTCATAGATTACCTCCAACCAAGACACTCGGCTTGAACCTAACACGCGCATCTCGAAAGGCTGAAGCCATAGCTGACTGGCACTATGCCGATGCCCTCGCCACCATCTTCACTGGCGTCGCCGGCTTCATTCTTTCAGCAACCCTCAGCCAATGGAACTCATTATCACGTGGGACTCCATGGCTCAGCTGAAGCCTGGTGAGTCCCCTCCCTTTTTTTTTTACTCATCAGATGAAGGGCCTCGATTTATGATCTCTCGCCGAGCGTCATACCGCTTCTGGATGCCGCTGCAGTGAACAATGTCATCCGAACTGGAGAGAGAGCCCCAACCGCACAGGACGAACTGAACAACCAAGCTCTTGTCAATTTGGTCACGAAGATGAAGCAATATTGCCATACGCTGTCGGAAATGAATCTCCAGATTTTGCGGATGCCGTTAATCTCCTCTCGTCGAGTTCTCATGCCACCAACAGTCCTTTACAGAATCCTCCACTTGGAGATATTCAGAAGGGAGTCGGGAGCTTCGACCCAGATATTCTCGAATCAGATCATCGCGAATTGCAAGACGAGACTCCCATATGGTCTCGGATTGCTCTGCCAAACAACATGTCCGCACTTCCCATCGGTCATCAGAGGGAGTTCACCGTCTGTAGTGATCCTTCGGAGCAGGAAGCCATTCTCTCAAGCTTCATCGCGAATAGCTTGAATGCCCAGGAAACTTCGGGCGATCCGGCCATTGTGCCTTCTAAATGTCTTGACTGGCCAACGGCACTTAGCAGCCTAGCTACTCACAAATAGCTTCGATCCCTACAGTCCATCTCTGATGCCAGCTCAAACCATGATGCAGCCGCAACCCTACCCCTGCATGATCTCAGGCGGAACGTTCAGCTTCCCGATGAATATTCCTGCTCCCCAGCGTGCACCGTGCCCATTATGCACAGAAACATTTTCTCGCCCTAGCGATTTCAACCGGCACTGGCAGTCGGTTCATCTTGGCATCAAGTACCACTGCGATTACTGGGCAGGCTGACCCAGCAACGGTGGAAAGGGATATTGCCGTCTCGAGAAACTGCGAGCACATCAGAGGGAGAAGCCTGGATTTGCTTGGTCCTGAATGTAATCTTGAGATTCTGGGGTTGAGAAGTGAGGCGGAGAAGGTCAATGAGATGAGAGATTGCTAAGAGGGGAGGAAAATTTTTGTCTGCTTCGCACGCTCATTGTATTTCCAGAAGCAGCTTTTATTTTGAATGCAATTGTTTGATCTCTGTTGAATTCCCTTTGATGCTCATTGCCTCGAATAAACTTTGGCTGACAGAATTGAGCCTCAGATGAATATGAGTGCTAATTTTTCGGCAAGAAGAAGGATTTTGAAAGCATTGGAAAGCGTAAACGAGTCACTTTTGAGAAGGCTCAGCATACCCTTTCGAAGCTAGTGCTGCTGTACCTGGATAGTCTTCATGGATGCAGCATTGCCGGGCCGATATCAACACCTGCAGACGGACTAGAAAGTGGCATTACACCCAAATTGGCCTTAGCGAAGCCGTGTCCTGATGATAAACATTCGTAGGTCTCATCTGGTCGGTCTTACAAGACAACTGGACTTGCTCGACTTACCTCCTCAGCAGCAAAGAAATGTGCAGAAACCAGGAGCTTTGCAAACAAGGCACACTGTGTGTCGTGTGAGGCCATCTACTGCCTTGAATGAGGCAAGTAGGAAAGCTAAACAGGACCCAAACAAAAACCAGCTTGACAAGTTTTTAGCCTGATATCAAGGGACGGGATTCTCGAGCCATGTTCACGTGCGAAAACGAGGTTTCAGATTAGGTTGCGCCAACGCTAGCGGTTGCTACAGGCAACGCGTAGAGCCCCAAACAACCCTCATCAAAGCCCGCTCGTCCACAGCTGGTCATAACTTCGCACATATCACCACCGTCACCAGCATTTGCTGAGCGCCATTCTCTTCTGATTTTACTGTGCACTCCTTGCGCAGCAGTAACTTTCGAGGATACTTTGAATTCATTGCGATTGCCTTTCTTCCACTCGCTACTTGACGCGCATTCCTCGCGTCGCAAGGTCAACACTGCCGCCGTCTTTCCATGCCATACTACATCGAGCGACACCTATTCTAAGAATAACAGATCTGTGTCTCAGGCCTAGAGAAGTACAGCTGGCAGAGCAGCCGCAAAGATGGCTTCGCCTTCGCAGCCGGTGAGAATCCAATGGCTGCGGGTTGTTTACTTTGGATAAACAGCCTGCCGTGCTCCCTCGCAGGGGTGACTGACTGCTAACAGGTTCATCCTCTGCGCATCCAGAAGGGAACTCCATCACCCACGAAGCTTCCGCGACCTCTGTCTGAGCTTGCGCCTACTGAGAAGAGGAGAAACTCGCCCAGTTACAATCAAGCTACGAAGGTAGGACTCGTCAATCGTCAGCCTTCGGAGATTTAAATGCTAATTTTGACCATGCAGAAGATGGTTCTCAACACGGACTCATCCCCATTCCAGTCGTCCCCGTTCAATTCGGAGAGCGCTTCCTCCCCACGACTCTTCTGGCAAGGCCGTGAACCAACAACGCCCAATCGGTTTAACTCGGAGAACTTGTTTGCTGGCAGAGAAACATCACCGTCTCCCACTCGAAGATCCTCGATCGAGCGACTGCAGCGAGCTTCGCGAGTCAAGAATAGCAATATGTTCGCCCGCGAACAGAAGCAAGAGTATGACCCAACATCGGTGCCAGCAATCGAACGACCCCTAGCAAAGCAGCTACAAGGAAATGCGTACGGGGGAGCGGGATTTGACGGGCTGCGTTCAGCAGAGCGCGGAAATCCTTTCGGTCACCACAGAAATGAGAGCAAGAGCCACATCCCACTTTATAGTCCCACACAAACCCCGCTCAAGGGCAGCACCGCAAACGGGTTACGGTCACCCAGCAAAGACCAAATCTCCCCCACAAAATCATCACTAGCTACGGGACGATTCAATGGTAAGTCCAGCTTTGATTCAGAGAATGGGGCGTGGAACGAGGATCCATCAGGCGATGAGCGCCAATTGCCACCTGGCCGAACTCTTCATCGACATGCCAAGAGCGTCACCTTCGATGCAGCCCCCCCTCAAGTCAACGAGTACGAGATGGCTACGCCAGATTTGTCATCTATTGGCACTGAATCGCGCGAAAATAGCTATGATTCTGGAGAGGAAGAAGACGAGGACAGCTACAACCGTGGTGATTCGGTCGAAGAAGATGATAGTTTTGATGCATCACTTGAGGATACCGATAAAACACCAGTTGTTGGACCCGATGATTGGAGACATGCTAGTCCTGAGCATAACAATGCGGTCATGTTAGGGAAACTTGAAGACCCATTCAGTGGACCTGAAGGGAGCCCAATGCCGGATGTTCGACCATCGTCTGCCACAGGAAAACCTGCAGCGACTCGCACCAATTCAGCAGAAAACAGACCTCTGCCACCTCTACCCGGTATGAGCCAGCGTAACCGCAGTGGCTCTGCTTCCTCGGTTGGTCTTTCTGCGGCTGCAGAACGTGCCACTAACTCCCCAAGGAACTTGCCTTCCCCTCCACCAGCAGCTTCAGTCAGCAAGTCTGATATCCAAGGCATGAGTGGTGGAAAGATGTCCTTGGAAGAGAGACTCCGCTTGATGATGATCCAAGATGAGGATAAGCCGAAGACAGAGGCGGAAAAGCAGCGAGAACGCCGTATGAGACGCGCAGGTCCGAAGGAGCGAAGCAGTGCCACCCCTGAACGGGAACCCATCAATATCCACGAAGATGAAGACACCCTGGATGATCTCCCTGGCTTAGGCACGTACCAACTACCTCCCCGCATTTCGAGAGAGTCTATCTTGCGCAAGGTCAATGGTGGCTCTGACGCATTTTCCCGGGATTCGGACTACAACTTCTCATCTCCCATGCCCAGCTCAAGCCCTGAGCGACAACTCCCTCTGGATCCTGACACTCCTATCCCTTCTACTGAGGACCAATCCATTCTTGAGAATGACGACAGTGTAATCATCAAGCGGGAGCCAGGAGAAGAGGACGAAGATGAGGTTGACGTCTATTCTATTCCTGATATGTATCAACGCACAGAGTCGCGACTTGAGGATTACAATCATCAAGATGGCGAAGACGACACTGATAGACGGTACTCCGATTCGACGCCTTCAAACCCAGTTGCACAATTGCAATCAAACAGTGCTTCTGAGGATGATGGCCCACCAACCCCGCGCCAGAACAGCCCACAGCAGAAGAACTCACCACAAGATCCTGTCAAAACTGGAAATAGAGGCTCACTCCCAGAATTTACTGGCTTTCTGACTAACAATGACTTTGGCTTGAGTTTGCAATCATACATGACGCCTTCTCCACCCCTACCGAAAGATCCTCAGGCGAACGAGGCACCCAATATGTCTCACGCGCAAGCATACTTGCAGCGTCCAGAAACACCGGAGGAACGACCAATGCCAACATCAAGACCTGAGTATGATGGATCTGGTTGGGGCCCTGAGGAAGATGACGAATTTGAAGTTGGGACTCCAGATTCCGTGATTCGTCATAATTTCGAGCCATCTCCCGCCCGTGACTCTCCGAGCATTCCTGAGCAAATTGCAACAATCAAAGCGTCTTCTGGCTCGAAACTGAAGACGCGTCCATCAGCTACACCATCAGATCTCATGGCCATGCGAGAGTTAAGGCGCAATGTCAGTGGCGAGAAACCTTCCGTCCCTCCGATTCCAGAACGCCATCGCAACCGCCCTCTCAGCGTGGAACGAGAACTCGAAGAATCGCCCAGCGACGAGGGAGGAGTTGAGAGATATCCAAGCTTCAAGAAACGATCCTTGACTCTGGACATTGGCAACGATCTCGGTCTGAGTCTTGATCAAGATTTCGACCGGGTGATCGAAGCCCAAAAGGTTGTGTTTGACCTATCTTCTTCAAATTCGACTTGCTTCAACAACAACGGACAAGCGTCTAGCTCCAGCGACATTCCTCTGTATCAAGTATATGCTAACATAACTCCTCGAAAACAGCGCGGGTATTTAATGAGACAGAATACCAAGCTCGTGGTAGCGAGCAGTGACATCGATACTGGAGATGACAACCGCTTCACTCGCTCGTGCGGTAATTCTCCTGTGAAGAAGGATCGTCCTCAGTCTTGGACAGTCGAGCCATGGAACGGCCAGATGCGCAAGAACAGCATGCGTGATAGGTCAAGTCCTCGCAAGAAACCTGCATCTGGCCCAATGCCTCCAATGCCTGGTCAAGACAGCAATGTCACTGGACTGGGGATAGTGACCGAGGAAGCCAGCGTTGCCGAACCTGTTCCAGAAGAGGGTGCTGAACGAGGACGACTTTTCGTGAAAGTGATTGGTGTGAAAGATCTTGACTTACCTTTACCAAAGAGTATGTATAGATGCAGCCCAGCCTTGATAGTGACTGACATTTCTAGATGAACAATCGTGGTTCAGCTTGACCCTGGATAACGGCGTGCACTGTGTCACTACAGCATGGTTGGAGCTTGGAAGAAATGCCCCAATTGGCCAAGAATTTGAGCTTGTTGTTCCTAATGAGCTTGAGTTCCAGTTGACTCTTAACGCCAAGCTGGTGAAGCCGGCCCCAAAGCGTGTGCCTGAGTCTCCAACAAAGTCTCATAAGTCAAGCAAAGCATCTACCTTCAGCCGCGTTTTTGCATCGCCGAAGAAGCGGAAGGAGCTGGAAATGAGGCAGAAGGAAGAAGAGCAGCGAATCGCTCAACAGAAACAGCAAGACGCAGTAGCGAAAAGAATTTCTGTTCAGCCCACAGCTTGGGACTTGCTATCGCCGCTGGCTGCTGAGGATGGAAGCTTTGGTCGATCATACGTCTGTCTCAAAGATCACGAGGCTCGCTGCTACGGACGTCCTTACGTTGTCGATGTTGCTTGCTTCAACGAATGGGCGACTGAAGAAGCCAATCATGCGTCCAGCGTCAAGAGCAAGCGTGGAAATACTGTCGTTCAACGACGAGCTCCTTACAAGGTGGCAAAGCTTGAACTACAACTTCTGTTCGTCCCCAAGCCAAAGGGTGCCACTGACGGTGACATGCCAAAGAGCATGAACTCCTGCATTCGGGAGATGAAGGAGGCTGAACTGGCGCTTGCACGGAATTGGGAAGGCCACTTGAGTCAGCAGGGTGGTGATTGTCCTGTAAGTTCGGAATGAACCTCGAGCCAGAAAGTTCCTACTAACACTTAACCAGTACTGGCGTCGTCGCTACTTCAAGCTCGTTGGAAGTAAGCTCACCGCATACCACGAGTCTACCCGACAGCCTCGTGCCACAATCAATCTTGCCAATGCTTCCAAGCTCATTGACGATCGTCGCGCTCTTACTCAGAAAGAGACCAGTGGAAAAGGAGGCAAGCGACGCAAGTCTGGTTTCGCGGAAGAAGAGGAAGGCTACATGTTCGTCGAAGAAGGCTTCCGTATTCGCTTCAACAATGGCGAGGTCATCGATTTCTACGCCGATACAGCAACTGACAAAGAAGGCTGGATGAAAGTTCTCGATGCTTGCGTTGGTAAAGATGGAGAAAATGCGAAGGGGGGTTGGTGTAACTTGGTCCTCAAGCGCGAGGAGAGCTTGAGAAGAAGAAACGAGCCAGGAACTGCCCGGAAGACGTCAAGAAATCATCAACGGACGAAGAGCATGATTATATGAATTGAGACGGCAACGATTGATTTTTGATGAATAATGTCGGCATGCATGGCTTACGATCCACGATGTTGTTTCAACGTTTTCTCTTCGATCATGGCTCCAGGCTCCCGTCCGGCTTTATATGATATGGACTTCGCAGTCTGCTTGTCTTCCAGCCCTGGCGGCGTCTATTTACATACATACCATCGCTTGAGGGATGTGTTCTTTGTCAAAGTAGATTGAAGAGTTTCACAGGCGGTGAGGTGGAGAGAAGTCATGGGGTCGTTTTGTGCTATAGGGTGCGTTTGAGGCGTAATTACTTGCTTTCTTGTTGTTTGTGTTGAGGAATGGATTGGTCTGTTCTTGTATACTGGGCGATGAGGAAGGATAATGAAAAGCATTAAACTATTCGGTGCGCAAGTGCAATTGATTTTCTCATCTCCTCGAAGACAGGCTTCGCATTTGACTCCATTCAGAAATAGCCCACCCAGGGGTATATTTCCGAGCAGACATCCTTCACCAGTTGGACAGCAGAAAGGATTTATTAATATCCTGGTGTCGCGTAACAAGGAGAAAATTTCACCAGGGTTCATTCATTCTCACACCAGAGTCACCTATTTCGTACGAACCTACAGAATGATTTTCAGCCACGCCGTCCCACCTCCTCAAATACGAACTTTGCTGGGGTCAATTGGCGAGCTGCAAGCATCTCATGCAAGGTTCCAGTACAGCTCCAGGGTTGCATTTATGCATAATTCGCGGTGGACCACCTCGTGGCACACCAACTCGCTCCTGCACGCCCCACTGATTGGGTATACTACCCCGCAACCGTTTCTGACATCAGACGGTTAACTCGTTGTCGTGCGCCACCAGGACCTTCGATACGAGGAAACATTGAATCTCTCCGATGATGACCACCAGGAGGTCCCAATCCACTTCGCAGCTCGAAGTCAGCACATCGCGCAGGATCGGCGCAAGAGCATTTAACCTGATCCTGCCCCGCTACAGCCCTCTCGAATCCACCTTTGAACAAATAAACACTCGTTACTGATATCGTATGCAAAAGAAAGAAGTCAGGGCTCTTCAGTCAAACATCAGACCGAGTATGCAATTCTCTATACTCGCTACCTTTGCGGTGCTCGCCAGTAGCACCTTTGCCTGGGACATGTCCTCAGGGACTGGCATCACCAAGCCGCCAACCGGAACCTGCTACACGATAACCCAAACCAACTCACCAGCGTGCACGGCATCCATCACACTCCCGGAAGGGTGCGTGACCCTAATGTGCCTCGAGCTCAGAACTATCACGCAGTCCTGCGGCTGCGATTCCATCTACACGGCCGACGAATGCGTCACCACGTGTCCCTCGACGAAATGCCCGATCTCGTACATTACCGTGCGTCCACCGTGCCTGACGTCCCCGCCGTATAGCTACAGTAATACGACGGTCACGACGACGGTCACGGGTATCACGACGCTGACGACGTGTCCGCCGACTTGTACGTGCTCAGGACAGAAGACGACTTGGTCTGGTGGCAATGGGCCGTTTACGTGTACCAAAAAGCCGAGTTGTACAGCGCAGTTGCCCGGGGGTGGGACGACGACGATTACGGTGAGTGAAAAATGAAGAAAAGGGGAAGGGGGAAGTTTTGAGGGGAAGGGAGCTAATGATAGTGTAGGGCACGACGGTTGTGACCAGGACTGGACCAACGCCCACAAGTAGCACAGGTCCGACTCTGCTGCCCGGCTCGAGTGATGGGAAGAAGAGGAGTGAGATCGTGAGTGGCGGGCTTTTGGCGGGGTTGCTGGGGATGTTGGCCTTTTTGTGAGGGTTTGAGATGGAGAAAGGGGAGCGAAAGAAGATAGAAAGATTGAGTAAAGTGTGGCAGGAAAGGAGATTTGTGAGATGGGTGTATTGAGTAAAGTTTCTAGGGGAGTACATATCAATCTAGGTGGGTATCTTCTCTACTAACATAACTACGATATATGTCTTACATGCAAATGAATCAAATCCACAAAGACTCGAAGCCAAATTCATTTGCCCTTTTATATTTCACGCCCACATCATTTGAACGGATTAGTGTTGTCCTCCTTACCAAGATTAATGTGCCATTATTTTCGAAATATTAATAAATATAATTTGAAAGTAAGTTTAGAACTAAACTCTTTCATTACAAATCCATGGAAATCCTTTGAATGAGATCACCGACAGAATGTTGAAGTCTTCAAAAGTGTCACACCAAAAGAAGACACGTGATCAGCATCCTGAGTTCGAAATCCAATTCTCATTGTCCACAAAACAATGGCGTGAAATTCAATAGGTTGGATAAAAATACATTCGAAACTCGATTGCACTCACTCAATTTGGGATAAATTGACCGTCGGTTGATGGTAGTCTGATGAAGTGTTTGGGTTGAGCCGGTCACATGAGTGGCTGGAAAGCACCCGACAAGGCAGCATTATGAAAACATGCCACCTTTCACATTCGCAGTTGCACCATTATCCAACCACCATTTAATTCCTCCATTGTATGTCATCCCCCAAAAACTCACATCAACTCATTTTCGCAAGTTCATTCGAACTCTATAAGCTTCGTTACCAAACACCATGGAATCCTCCAACGACCAGCCCAGCCCAGCTGGCACAATGAAAGCCTTCACCCACACCGCATCCGGCCTCCCACCTGCCATCCTCCGTCTTTCTCACACCCTCCCTATCCCCATCCTCGCCGCCCCCACCGATGTCCTCGTAAAAGTCTCCCATGCATCCCTAAACCCCGGCGGTTCGATCATAACCCGCATGGTCCCCATGACCTTCCGGACCAAGCCCTCAATCCCAGACATGGACTTCTCGGGTACCGTGACCAAAACCTCCAAGTCTGTGCCGGTTTCACGAGAACTGGTGCCTGGGACAGCAGTGTTTGGGACGGTGCCGATGAGCCAGCATGTGATGGGTGGGAAGGGTGCGTTGGCGGAGTACGTTGCTGTACCAGCTGAGAATCTGGTATTGAAGCCAAGCAATGTGTCTTTTGAGGAGGCGGCGGGGTTGCCGATTACGGGTGTCACGGCGACGAGTTGTATGGATTTGGCGAAGGTGAAGAGGGGCGAAAGGGTTCTTGTTTATGGGGCGAGTGGCGGGATTGGCAGTTTGGTTGTGCAGATGGCGAAGGGTGCTGTTGGTGATGAGGGGGTGGTGGTAGGTGTTTGCTCGGGGAGGAATTTGGAGATGGTGAAGGGACTGGGTGCTGATGAGGTGGGTTTGATCTCTCTTTTTGATCTTGATGACTTTTGCTGAAGTTTGGGAAGGTCATTGATTACCAGGAACATGCCCCTGTCTGGAAATACCTGGAGTCTAAGTTCGGAGCAGAGCCTTTCGATGCCATTCTGGATTGCCGTGGAGTCCAGGACCTGTGGCTCCATTGCCCAAAGTACTTGAAGAAAGGAAAGCCGTTCGTGACTGTTGGCACGACTCCGAAGGACTACAACTTCATCGGTATGGTGAGTACTATTAGTATTATGATAAGCAATATGTGGTTGCCGACCTGGCTTGGTGGTGTGGATCGACCGTACTTGACTGCCAAGGGCTTCCCGGATTTGCCTGGGATGGAGAGAGTTGCTCGTTTAGCTGCGGAGGGGATGAAGGTGCCGATTGATTCGTGTTGGGATTTGGAGGATGCTTTGAAGGTATGTTTTGATGGAATTATGAGGGGTTCTGTGCTGACTTGCGTTGTAGGCGTATGACATTATGCTGAGCAAACATGCGCGGGGGAAGGTTGTTGTGAAGATGTGAGGACTAACGAACGAATAATCTCTTTTCTCTTCAAATTTGTCCATAACACCATCCACTCAACCTTCAAATCTCAGCTACTTTACTCCGTCTTTAATCGTCAAGTTTGTGGACCATAGAAGCTTTTGCCTAAAGTCATCAATACGAAGTGAAGATACTGCAAGGGGTCTACACTTGCACCGACTGTGAAAAGGACTTTTGACTTCGTAGCGACCCGAAAGCTTTGGGTTTAACACCTAGCTTCATGAAAAGTATACCGAACCATCTGATTTCTAACTTGGCCCTGTTGTTCATACAACCATCCATGCTAATTACCTCAGTCGAGGTGACTTTCAGTCCCCTCAACCCTTGAGTTTTGGATACTTTGGCCCGGATTCTGCGGGTTTGATTGCTTGGGCTGTGGAGAACGCTCAAGGTAGACTGTCTACTTTGGAAGAGTGTTTGGAGGCCCATCCTCTTAAGCTCGTGTAAACGGAGACTGTGAAATTTACACAGGCAGAGAGACAATGAGAATTGTTGTACAATAACCAGATTTGTTACTCCGAGAGGGGCTGGCGTGAACAACAAGAAAACTTGGGGGGGATTGAGGGCACTAAAATTGAAAAAAATCGTAGTAATATTTCAGTGAACATATGCCCACTCTATTTGAAACTGGTCTGCGAAAGATCGTGTCAAAATGGGGCGATTCAGTTTTAGGGAAAAGAGTGAAAAAAATTGCTCGGATTTATCACCCCAATCCAAACCGGGTTGCTTGTCAAAATCAACCAGATGCTCCAACGCCTATGATCAAAGCCCCGTCTTCAGAATTATCCTCTGACGATCCTTCTTCCTCCCTATCCACATCGCCATTATCACTACCCTGGCGGTTTGTCGAGCAGACTGACTCGGTATTCGCGGGAGCCTCTCCTTGGTGCTCCTCGCTGGAATCATGTTCGGTGATCTCATCAGGATTTTCCAGATGTGATTCACGAGACGCATCTTCAACCTCCAGCTCAGACTCAACTTCCTTGGATACCTCATGAGCACATCCCCGCGAGCAACAGCTCAAAACATTATCATAAAGCCTCGCATCTTCCTGGGTGATTCTAACCCCAACGTACTTCGGATAGTCCTTCTGGTTTGCACGTCGATTAAGGAAATATTCTTGCAATGGCAACAAGACATGTTCCGGGATAGCAAGGACTTCGAGAAATTGAAGGTCGGAGAGATTGCTCTTGACTGGTGCGTCGACAGAGACTAGGTTTATGGATATTAATTTTCCAGGTTCGGGGACGGTTTCAAGGAAGTATTTTTGTACCGCAGTGAGGACTGTGGCTGTTAGTGGGGGAGGTCAAAGGATGGGGGTGAGAACAAACTGTGTATTGGGATGGCGCAGAAATTGAGCTCTTTGTATTGCTCGTCTTGCGCTTCAATACTCTCTGGATCGACGTCAACACGGGAGCACTCTAAGCAAGGGCCGGCCTGTGGACTTAGTTCTGAGTCCTGTTGACTCTGAGCTGAGGCCATGGTGGTAAAGAAGCTTGTGGACTGGATCAAAAGAAGTGTGAGGAGAAGGTTCAGAATACTTTGAATTGTTTCAAGGTAAACTGTGCAAAGATCAGAGTAGGTTTTAGGGTCGATGATAAAGGGGAGAGGACATGAATCGATGTGGGCCAGTGTTCGACCTCATAAATATCCCAAATCTTTCCGTGTGCCCTGATTCAAGGGCATCCAGTGATTCACAATGCCCAGTTCCTGCGCAAGACAGAGTCATGATCGTGCCGTCTACAGCGTCTCTTGATATGCGATTCCAGGTAGCTGAGGCAATCCCGCTATCAATATCAAGGCAATGTATTGTCTTGATATCTCCATCTCCGGGTCAATTTTTTCCCCTCGAAATTTCGGCTCCAGGCACCCTATGTCCATGGTCTTTGTGTGTCTCTTTTGACTCCCACTACCTCGCAGGTCCAGGTTTTCATCATGGATAGCAATCGAGGTCGAATTATTCGCGAGGTATTAGAGATCTCGCTCATATTATGACAGCATGCCTGGGCCATCCACTCCTATCAGTTAGTGCATTACGCGTGGGTTGTGCAGTCGCATAAGGTTTCGAAATTGAGGTTGGAAGAGAGATGTCGTCGGCGAGGCGGGTAAACGAGAAAAGGGGCTGATTAGTCATCCTTTCACCAGCAGCATCCAGAACAAGAGCAGGAAAAGCAGCCACTACTACTATTCGAATTGATACAATGATAAGGTACTAATAGAGTGAGCAAACCGGCAGGGGTTGTAATAAGTATCATGCCTCTTCCCATCCTCCCTCCCAGGGAAAAGAGCTTCCTCCCCTGCCTCCCGGCCGGCGAAGGCGGACTCACGAGTCCATCCTCAATCGTCCCCGGGCCCATGGTCTCAGCCAGCGACAGCATGTCTATCGCCGACGGTTTCTCTAACATCGAAAGGATCTCTGAAGCTGGAACCTAGGGCCTCTCTTCCGTGTCTTCTGGGTGTGGTAATTCGTTCCCAACGGCTTCTCGAGCAGGCGTCTCTTTCATATCCTGTGCAGATAGCCCTTATGCTTCTGGAACTGGTAATTATTTGATCGCAGTATCGTCTGAGCCAATTCCATGGCCGTGGATTATAGAGCTGGAGATCTCGCCATGCTCTTCCTCCTCTTCTCGGGTTAGGAGTTCTGTGAATGTGGTGTCGCTGAAGTCCAGTTCAGACTGTCGTGGAGGATTCCCAGTGCGGTGGAGGAGTTGCCTGTTTCTGCTGTGGATGGCGAGCATAAGTAGGAGAGAACTGACTGCAACCCCGGTGATGGCAGCGATGGGTATTCTGTGGGTTCTGTTGTTTTGATAGAAGATGGAGCCTGGCTGTGGGGGAGTCCCAACTTCGACAATGAAGGTGTTCCATAAAACTCCCTCGTCATTGTCCCTATTTGGAAGCGTTAGCTTCTTGTCTCGTACGAGTTGGACGGAGGAAATACATGCTTCACTTGTAGAGACAGAAATTGGCGTTGGAATTGTTGATGTTTTAGAGGTCATCTTCGATGGTGAGATAGGGAATCACTGAAGGAATTCCGAAAAACGTTCTGAACTATGAAAATGGTACTCTGAGAGGAAAGCCTAACTTTGAGAAATCGACGGAATACTAGGACAGCCCCAGCCACAAGTCTTGTGGAGGATATGTATCTTGGACGGTCATTCGGCCCCGCTGCGGTGGATACGAAGGGGCTGCAAGGCTGAGGCCCAACTGGAAAAATCAATGGGATACGGCTGCCGTTCCCAGGGGAAGGGAAGCATCAAATTCAGACTCTCCAGCCACTCGTGCCTTGGAGATACTGCCTCCTTTGGGGCAATCGGGCCTTGCCTCCTTTTTGATGAGAATGGGGTCAGTACAGCCGTCTGCAGAGAGAGAAGGAAACGATTGGATATGGACCGGAAATTCGCAATACCCAGATGACGGATAAGATCCAGGAGATCGCGGAGGAAGCGATTAGTTGGAGGTTGTTGGTGCACGTAGCCCCACGTTTTAGGCAAGCATCTTTGCACAGCTTCAGCTGGAACCAGACCAATGGGGAGCTAGCGTTCCCCGCCACAAAGATATCTTCGCCTCTGGGTTGCTTGGTTTTGTCATTGTGGCTTCATGGTCTCGCGAATGCGACGACGCGCCTAATAAATGGCCCGCACCATCTCGGCCATGATTCATCCGTCTTTCGTCCGTAAACTTGCGACATCCATCGCTTCGTGGATAATCGCGAGGTCTGGTGGTCCTTTGCGCAACTTGTTTTCGTCTCTTCCGGCACTGAAAGCGGTGCCCGTACGGTTTCACACCACCCCCACCAATGTCCTCGCGGCCGTAAACCCTCGGTGAACCCCTCACATCGGGACTATTCGTTCATCCTGCAAGGCGTAGTACGCGGCGCGGAATTATTGTGAGAGGCTGTCGACTTCCTTAATTTTTATATAAGTACCTTGCAGTTCTTTGACCTCTCATTATTTCACACCTTCACATCTCACATTCCACAGCACTCGAACAGTTCAATCAGCGTTTTTCTCATTCATTGCCTTCAAGTGAGAGTTGACGAACTTTACCCCTCAATCCCCTGCATTCAATTGTATACTTCAATTCTCCCTCCAAATTTCAAGATGGACTTCAAACCTCTCATTCCCCCATCTCCTACTCGACCGAGCGGAGTCAATTTCAGCTCCGCAACAGCATTTTTCACGGTCAGTTCACTCGAATCCATTTCGCGCATCATCCAAACTGATTTCAACAGGCACTTCACGGCAACTTCTCCCTCAGCACGCTCCTCCTTATCGGCGCCGCTTTTCAAACCCTCCTCGCCCTCCTCCCCATTCCCAAAACCTACGCTCTCTCCCCAGCCCTCACCCTCCTCGTCCTGCGCCTCACCCACACCATGCTAATAACCTACAACATCATCCCAAACCCCTATCTAAAGGGCCGCATCCCCAAGAAATCTACCGCCCAAGTCATGGACCGCAACGGCAACTTCGCCGGTCCGGGGAAAGAGAAGGTCGCCATCCTCTTACTCGGAGCAAAGAGCAACCACCCCCTAGGTATCTTCGCGCCTGATTTCTCCTACGTGGGAGGTCTGTTGCGGAAGATGACGAAGGAGCTGGAGAATGATCCGACTCAGGATTCTGGATTTCTTGGACAGACTTCCGTGCAAAGAACGGATGCGAATGGCGCCATCGAATTCATCCTCATTTCGTACTGGCGATCAATCGAGGATGTGCATAAATACGCACATGGACCAGCACACCGCGAAGCCTGGAAATGGTGGGAATCGA
Organism: Hyaloscypha finlandica; assembly: GCA_021399475.1. Lineage (NCBI taxonomy): Eukaryota > Fungi > Ascomycota > Leotiomycetes > Helotiales > Hyaloscyphaceae > Hyaloscypha > Hyaloscypha finlandica. The sequence goes on along the minus strand of JAJTUR010000092.1, from coordinate 85,433 downwards.
CACTGAAGCACCATGATTACATTGGATTCATGCATGAGGTGTATGAGGCGGACAAGGGCATGTGGGAGGGTGTTTATATTAATTTCCAGCCAACTCTGCTGGGGAAGACGACGTATTTGAAGAAGGATGGGGAGTTGGTTGGTGGAGAGGTGAAGGAGAAGTGGATCAGTCCGTTGTTGGATGCTAATAGGGGTGCTTTGAGGAGTAGTGCACGGAGACGGGGATTATTGGATGATAAGAAACTGGTGGGGGATATGTTTAAGGAGAATGCATATGTTGCTGAGTTTTAGAGACGAGTTTTCGGCGTTGGTTTCAGGGGTAGGGAAGGCATTTGGGTGTCTCTTTTGTGAAGCGTTGTATTTGTACAGAACCAAGAATCATTTGCGACTTTTTTTGCTCAAGATTTCACGAATTTACTTCAAACTGTATCAAACGTGGAAGTCACGCTGATCTTTCCTGATTTATGATCGTACCTTGAGGCTGAAAAGCCCTGACTAGGTTTCAGATCTGATGATCTGAAGTCAAATTTGTCGTTGATTTTGGCTGATTCGAAAAGTTAAAATCAGGACGGAACGTTGAGAAAGCCATCGAACTGTGAAACTTGCCAAATTCGACTTCTCATCTCTTAATAAAGAATAGATGGATGTAGAGCACAGTGTTCAAACCACCAACAATGCAGCGGCTCGTGGAGTCGTGGACTTTGCTGTCCAATTACGTGATCCGAAACAATTTAACCTTAAGTTGGGTCTCACTTCGTGCCGTATGGACGAGGAGACAGCCAAGCTAAGAAAATCAACTTGGCAACTTCACCACGGCAATTTCACTCGAACGCTACCGCGCTACATGGCCCCAGCAGCCATGATAAACGACACTCAAAGATCCTGTTGATGTCGAGATCATTTGGGGCATTACGCCTCGAGCCCCACGCCTTCTATAACCGCCCGGTGCCGCCATGTCATGGGAGCTCCTGAAGCGGTTCCTCGAGAGTGATGTCTTCAACCAGAACCCGTTCCTTTCGGTAGCCTACCTCTCGTAAGAAGCTCTTCCCTATCTCTTCATGGATTTAAAGCTGATGCCCCAGCTCTAGACGCTATGCCGATCATGTGGGCATCCATTATATCCTCTGCCAGAAGCTCCGCCAATTTGAGTACGAAGAAATCGAATTCTTCCTGCCGCAGCTATGCCACCTCATCATCAGCGTCAACAATGAGTCTATGGCATTGGAGGAATTCATACTGGACCTGTGCGAGGAATCAGTGAACGCGGCGTTGCTTGTGGGTTCCGCGAGTGTCCGGAGTGACGCGCCGAAATGCTGACAATAGGGGAACAGACATTCTGGCTCTTCCAAACATATCTTCACGACCTCTCATCGAACCCCCAATCGGAGGCATTCAAGACATGTAGGAGGATTTACAACAAGGTCCAGCATATTGTGTTTGGGCTTGCGGAGCCAGCGAGGCATGAGAAGATAAAGGAGAATGTGCTGCCTGTCACGGTTCTTGCCAGCTTTGTGCTGGCCAGTGTCGCAGTGCCATTTCTCCCAAAATGGGCGGGACCATTGGCTATAGCTCAGGCGCGGAAACCTCAGCCACAGGGGGATGTTATATCAGATGCAAGCCAGACGCAGCAGAAGGTTGCTCGGAGTAATACCACGACGCCTGGGTCGACACGGACAAGAAGAGCTAGGGACACAGGAAGGATCACAAGTGCTCCTGCAAATGGGGCGGGACCAGCAGATTCGCGCCCAAAATCAACGCGAGCAGTGTCTCTCACAAGATCGCAATCTTCAGGGACTGGTGGGACAAGTCGGAGACGACCTCTGGAGGCTCGGCCACGCCCTCCCCGCCTCGACCTTGAGGCTGCCGACCCGCGATTGAGTTCTTCATCTCTACCTTTACCAGATGCTCGCTCCCCGAGAATGTCGGCTACAAGACCTGCTACACCTGCGACTGCTGGTCTTCCCAGACGACCCCCCGAATTAGTACATCGAAGACCTACCCATCCCGCTAGACCACTAACTCCCTCTGCCCTGACTGATGCACAAAAGGTCAAATTATTGAGGCAGAACTACTTCCGTTGCGAGACTCAGTTTATTACAGCCCTGGAGGACATCTCGAATCGTTTAGTGATTGTCCCCAAGCCTGCAAGACTCAGTGCTTTACGTGCTGAACTTGCTTTGATTGCGCAAGACCTACCAGCCGAGGTTGATATTCCGGTCATTTGCCCAGCAACTCTGGTGGATGGAGCTTCTGGGAAGAGTCGACATCATCGTATAGTTCGACTGAACCCAGCTGAAGCAACTGTTCTGAACAGTGCAGAGAAAGTGCCATACCTGCTCATGGTGGAGGTGTTAAGGGAGGATTTTTCTTTTGATCCAACCACGAGCGACAATGAGGCATTACTAGCCAAACTTCTATCAGAGCAAGGCTCCGGCCGAAGACGTATTTTTGACCTCTCGGAGTCAGTACATGACTCGAATGGAACCACAAAGTACGTAGAAGCTGCTCCAGACAGTGTCTTTGAACCTGTCTCTGGAGACCTTGGAAGCTCTCCGCTGGTAAAGGCAATGGATGATGCTCCTCCACACAAGGAGAACGCTCCACCTTCGCATCCACCGCGACGTTCTAGTGGTGGTACAACTTTATCGACTCTTTCTGGTCTTGCTACACCAAGAACATCAGGGGCGTCGACGTCAAGATCTAGCAGTCCTGGGCGGAAACCTACATTCCCAAATGTTGCTAGATCAAGTACAGCGGATCAGCCCGACTTCTCTGCTTTGGCGACACATATGCGGACCGCTTCACAAATGCTGGCTCAGCTCGATTCAACAAGTGGAAAGCGACCAAAACAAGAAGTTGCTGCGATTCGAGCGAAGATTATTGCCAGCATGCAGACCATGGAGGAGCAGAGCTTCGACGTGGATGACACCGCCACCGCACCCACGTTTGATACGATCATAGCAAACGCTAATGCAGTGGCCGCGAATATCGGCCCTGAAGATATCGAGGAGGAGGCAGCATCTGAGTCGGCCTTGAATAGTGGTGCTGGAGCAGCTCGAATGGAGAACGACCAGAAGACTGGTGGTGTACAGAGAAAAGGAGACCGAGACGATCCTAGTGCTGCTACCTTTGGCGAAGCATGGAACATGAAGAAGGAACGAATACGGAAGTCATCACCCTATGGCTGGATGAAGAATTGGGATGTTTTGAGCGTTATTGTTAAGACTGGAGCGGATCTCCGGCAAGAAGCATTTGCTTGCCAGTTGATTCGCGTCTGTGACAAGATCTGGCAAGAGGCTCAGACTCCAGTCTGGATCAAGCGAATGCGAATTTTGGTTACTGGAGAGTCGTCTGGCCTGATCGAAACCATCACGAATGGTGTTTCGCTGCATTCGCTCAAGCGTAGTTTGACCCTGGCCACCATCGAATCTGGACAGAACCCTCGTAGACGAATCGCTACTTTGAAAGACCATTTCGTTAAGGCTTTTGGAGCTCCAGAAAGCGATGCCTACAGAGCGGCCGTCGACGCGTTCAAGAGATCTCTCGCAGCTTACAGCATCATCTCGTACATTCTTCAACTCAAAGATCGGCACAACGGAAATGTACTCATTGATAATGAAGGACATATCATCCATATTGACTTCGGATTCATGCTTTCAAATTCCCCAGGCTCGGTAGGCTTTGAAGCAGCTCCATTCAAGCTGACTCAAGATTATGTGGATGTTCTGGGAGGTGTGAACTCACAGGATTTTGCGGAATACAAGAAATTATGCAAGCAAGCTTTCCAGGGTGAGTTTCTCCAGCCACGACTGCTGCACTTTGCTGACCTGTCCTAGCATTGCGGCGGTCGGCTGATAGTTTAATCGATCTTGTCCACATTATGGGCCGCGAATCGAAGATGCCATGCTTTCAATATGGCGTCCAACAAGCCACGAACAGCCTGCGCCAAAGGTTTCAACTCCAGCTCAGTGCTGATGAGGCCGAGCAATATGTCGAGACGGACTTGATAGGGAAGTCTTTAGGGAGCTACTACACACGATTGTAAGCCCCACCCCTTGTCATTCGTACCACTGCTGACAGAGCCAGATACGATACATTTCAATACCGTAGTCAAGGTATATACTAGGCGGCTGTTGCTCTGTTAAGAACTGGAATGCATCTTGGCGGCGTTGGATATCTTGCATTTACACTGGCTGATGGGATTCGGGAGCATGAGATAATCAGGAGGAGGGAGATCTCGATTTGTCTGGCGTCTGTGGGGATAGTCCGGTGAGTGGACTGTATTGCAAATCATGTCAAATGATTATGAATCATTGAAGAATTTCACCTCGTCTTCGCTTCGAACATGGTTGTGGTCTTTAAAATGATTGTCTGGAAACTTTTGAAGGGCCTCCATCAGAAACGTGACCATGGCAAAGTCGTTCTCAACCAGGGCTAGCAAGTGCGTCTGAGCTGAGCCCCCTGTCCCACAATTGATTGCTTTCATCTGATATCTGGTCTCAAAACTTGAAGGAGTGAATTTCGGTCAACGAGAAAGGCACCAACGTCACTTCCGCAATTTCAACTCCTGAAGCTCTTCCATCTAGAACCAACATCACTCTTATTAATTGAACAACCTCAACGCCACGATCCGAAGGAATACGAAGGGTTCATCTTTAATCACCACCTCAATTTCTAGTCATTTCGAAGTGTTCGAAATACCATTCGTATCGATTGTGCGCAACGGAGATGCTTTGTTTTGGTTAACGACCTCGTTGCCGCTCACGCGCCAACAAAGCCAGCCTCGACGTCACCCTCGAGGCGGCTCTACTTATACCGCTACCTTCTCCTCGCCTTCCGAAACCTTCCTCACTTTTACAACCTCGATCTCGCGTTAAAGATCCTCTTTCAATTCACCGCGTGACAGCCTGCATCGATCTCCACCATCCGTCATCCGTCTCCGGTCGTCGGCGCCTCTTGATCCCTTTTCACAAGCATCGTCGACACCTCATCGACGCCTCACGATCTATCAGACAAGACCACCGAACAAGCAAAGCCACCATGCCTCCCATCCGCAACTACAAGGATCATGAGTGGACCGGCTTCGAGGCAAGTCTATCCACTCTCCTTCACAGATTATTACTGACAAAGACATCACAGACGCACACCATGCTCTGCCTCATCACCAAAGGTGTTCACCTCGAAGGTTATGGCAAAGTCAAGAAATCGGAAGACCCCAACACCGCAAAGAGAAATGCCTATCTGACCTTCGCAACCACCCTCAACGACGCCCTCCATGGCACCGACTATGAGCACGATATCCACAAGAAGGAAGTCACGCGTATGCTCGATCTCCTCGTTCTCAAGCATAAGGCTATTGTTGGCAAAGGGGGCTTGGCTGAGAGACAATATGGTGGTCGGGTTACCAGGGCTTTGAGGCTTGCTTGGCGGAGAAGTTTGGGCCAAAATGCTGAGACTGGGAAGAACTATGTCGGGGTGCCTAGTCCTCTTGATTTCGATGGCAGTATCTCGGAGTGGAACCAGTGGAGACGCAAGGCAGTTGAGAACAAACGTCGCGCTAAATTGGGTTTGGCTCCGCTTGAGGGTGTTGATGCTGAGCGGGAGCTTGCGGGTATGTCTCTCCATGTTCAGCAATGAAGATATGCTAACAAACAGACAGAGAAAGTTGAGAAACAGAACCCAGGTGGCCGCCCCCGAGATGCTCGTGGTGGTCAGAATCTGAAGCTCCCTGCGCGAAAATGGCGTGGCCAGCAGCAGAATACTTTGTCTGATGAGTATGTCGTCGATGGAGCAGATCAAGGAGACGTCGCCACCACGGCAAGCGACAAAACCGTCCAGACAAAGCTCGACTCATTCAATGTTCTCCCCGCCAATGTCCGTTCTGCAGGCAAATTCCAATGGGCCAACCCTGAAGCACGTCAACAAGCCTTTCTTGGAGGTCTTCGTGGCGCTGCTGCTATTGCAGCCTTCCAGAACGTCGTTGTGGAGTCTCGAGGTTTGGGAGATCACCATGGTCTGGGCAGCTCATCCCCCAGCCGCTCAAGCCGTGAGTCTTACGTCCCACCCACCAACTCCCACTCCTCCGGCTCTGGTCACCAACCTGGCTCTGGCATGTCTGCTCATGCTCAAGGAACTTCCGAATTCGCCCCAGGTCTCACCTATGACTACTCTTCCTCTGATGGTATCGATACATCAATCAACACTCCTATCAAATCCAATGGCAATCATCCTCGTCCCCAAGACTCTGGCGAAATGACCCCTCTCGACCTCAATGTTGGCCATGCTGGTACCCCTGCCAAGGGACTTGGTTCTGTCGCTGCAGAGCAAGTTTCCTCCACTAAGATCGCTGGTGAGGGAGGTGAAGTTGAGATGGGTGGTCTTGAGGAGGGACAAATCTGGGCTGATTTGGACTCTGCCAGAGGCTTCGCTTATTGATTTTCTTCTCTGCTTTGCGAATGTTGACCCTTTCTTTGCCTCTTTCTCTCTCTCAAGTTAATGAAAAATGCGGTATTTTACAACCCCTTGCATTGCGCGCGGCGTTAGTAGGACAATGGACGCGAAATTACGAATAAACGATGCATGAAGCAGCTTTACCTGCTTTATGCAGGAATGGGCGGCACCTTCATAACAAAAGGAAATGGTTTATGAGGGGCAGGTACATAGATTCTTTACAGGCAGAAAATGCGATGATCTTTATGAATATCCCTTGACCTTTCCTATCTTTCAAATCTTTGACGTATTGCAATACATCTCGCCCTTACTAAGACGTGTCAAACAGTTAAGTTATAGGTCAAGCTGCCGTTATTACGATCTTCGCTGGCTGCTATCACCCGGTACTCGCTGTCCCAAACCAAAATTATATAATATCCAAGGGCGAGGTATCAGTCAAGCAAGAGTTGGCGCGGGAATAATTTCTGCCTGTCCGAATACAGATTTGTGGTTTAACGATCCAGCGGTGATTATTACATTGAATCAGGGGATGAGACATGTTCTTTTTGACAGAGATCGGTTTGTCGTCCGATATTGTGTGGTTATCATTTTCTCTTTCCTTGCTGCAAACTCGCAAGCTGCCGGGAAAAGGCCTCTGAATGTTCTGTCTGCTTCCGGGACATTGAGTCTTAACCCCCTTGCTTTGGAAACGAGGGAGAGGTGTTTCTTAACTTGGAGAAGACTAAGAGTTGGACTTGCTCCCTTCCGTCGATTGTGATTTGTAGAAGGAAGTTTTGATGGGATCGCTAGCTAAACCGCTTGTGACGGCAAGTTATTGTTGACTACGACGACGACTACAGAGAGATAGGTTATGTGACGTGGACAAGGAAGTCTGTTTTACGATTCCGAGAATTTTTGCCACTTTGCAAAAAAGTGACTTAAAAGAAAGGGGTAGGATTAAATCTATGCGGGAGTAACTTTCTCAATGTTCTGTATAGAGTCCCTTCAACTCACTTTTGCAATTAGATTCTCTACAAATCTCTACCCGTTATTGAATTCCATGACCTTGCCGATTTCGTAGGTATGGTTGCGCTAGCCCGTTTCGGCAGATTTCGGAGGGATTTCTCTTCTGAAGGCAGCTGCGTTTCCTTTGGATCTCTTCGTCGGTCTATTCATCGAGACCAATAGCGGCAGTAAGTTTGCGAGGCGGGTAGAGGTCCAGGTTTCTTCTGCAATTACGGGCATTTTACAGATATATTTTGCTTTGGATGTGAAGGCGGTATTTAAAGGAAGTAGGATTCTGATTAGAAGAGTTCACCTCGAATTAGACTGCTATTAGTAACAACATTTTTCCATAGCTGTCACCGCACCAGGGCTCTTTCTTTCTAATGATTTGCAGAACTAACGCCGGGAATTTGGAATAGCAGGGATAGAAAGCTGTTTTCCAGTAGAATCTACGAACTCACTTTATCCCTTGGCTATGTCGCTATCAAGTGAATCCAGCTGTCAATTCCGTAAATGCTGTCGCAGATCACTTGTTCATTTTGAATCGACTATAGCCCGTGATTCTCCACTTCTCTCCACTTCTGGCGGGACACATGGTGATATCAAATCAAGGGCAGGAAGCTCCAAGGAAGGCCTGGAATTCTCCAAAGTCAGGTCGAGAATCCTAGAAGCCTGCTAGCTGAAAACTTGTCCACCCTCGGCGGAGTTTTAAACCCATCCTATTATATAGATTCTACGTCACCTAAGCAAGGACTCCTTCACATTTGAGGGAGAAGACGTGAGATTTGTGTGCTAGCATCTGATTGATATCGGGCAATAGGTACAAGAAGGGAACGCTGACGCTAACGTCAAGGTTCCGAGCCTCTCGCTTCCACATCGCTTATCGCCCATTCTCACACCCCGAACACTCAGAATCTGGCAATGAATGACCACAATTGATTCAGATGAGGCATGGCATTGGAACCAAAATGCCTGTGAGAGCTCAATTCATAAAAAGAAAGTGAATTGATAAGAAATTGTCGAAGTATTCTTGAAGTGGTCAAGGTGAGTGTCTTTGCTAAGCGAAAAAAAAAAGGGGGGGGAGGGGGGGGACTGAATAGGGGTTGGTGGACTCCGTTGAATAGTATGTTTCGTTTCATGCACTCAAGAGAATGTTAAGAAGATCAGAATTCTTAAAACATGCAGCATGGGTGGTACCCCGAGTGCAGAAATCGGTTTGCAGAGAGTGTGACGCGGCCGTTGCAAGGGTTCCCCTGGATCCGCAGCAAGATCTTGGCAGAAGTATAGATGCCGCCTTCAATAAGCTGGGGAAACTGTACCTGGTTTCCACCGCCCACCACAAGCAGGTTCCGTGGTCTCCACGGTCTCCACGGTCTCCACCTTTGGAGTGTTTAAAAGAGACAGTCGTCATCGTCTCCAAGCGATATACAATTTCTGCGGGGCAACAATGAAGATAATATTGCTCTCGGGACCGAAGTGTTCGCAATTGTATATATTGCCCAAGAATGATGTATCTTGTGGAATTGTAGGTGCCCTCTCATTCTCAGATTCACTACTCAAGGCTCACAAGATGAAAGTCTCACTTGCGTCAGGCGCAAGCCTTCTCGCCTTCCTTTCTTACGCCATCGTCTGTGCTGCTCAATCAACTTCAACCTCAAATCTCACTTCCTCATCTACCACCTTCGCTGATGCGCCCACTGTCTCTATACACGGGTACGGAACACTCCAACGCAATCGCTCACAGTATGTAAATTCGGTCTACAATTTCAAGGGCATTCCCTATGCCGCTGCACCCACGGGCCAATATCGCTGGAAACATCCCCCACATCCAGTCCCATGGAATGACACTCGAGATGCCACCAAGTTCAGTTTACCTTGCCCACAGCCAGGCGTCGGCAACTACAGTGAAGACTGTCTATATCTCAACGTATGGACGCCGGAAAATGCAACACTAAACGACGTCTACGCCAATACGGCTGGCGCAGGGGTGCTGCCAAATGCCACCAATAGCCAGTATCCTGTCTACGTCTGGATCTATGGAGGAAGGTTCGCTGGTGGTGCGTCCAGCGATTCTCTCTACGATGGTGCTGGACTTGCAGCCAAAGGAGTTGTTGTTGTCAGCATGAACTATCGTCTTGGAGCTTTGGGATTCCTTGCACACCCAGAGTTGAGTGCCAACTCATCCAGCGGCACATCTGGTAACTACGGACTTGTTGACCAGCAAGCGTCTCTCCACTGGACAATTGAGAACTGTGCTGCCTTTGGCGGCGATCCCACCCGAATTACCATTGGAGGTCAGTCCGCGGGCGCAGCTTCAGTAATTGAACACCTCAATAGCCCGCTTGCAGCTGGGCTCTTCACCCAAGTCATTACAGAAAGCGGCGTCCGTTACCCTTCTGATCCTCTTATTGGCAGTCTCGCTCAAAGCTATCGCCAACTAGCTGAAGCAGAAACGCAACGCGCGGCTTACATTACAAGTCTGAACGTCAGCAGCATAAACGAAGCTCGAGACCTCCCTGTTGAGGCTTTCCTGTCATCTGGGAGCCTAAGCGACACAACCTATGTTGGCACAGTTTTTCAGAACAATTCTAATTACATGGAACCTCCCCTGTTTCGCCCAGTTCTAGATGGCTATGTCCTCCCAGCAACATACCAATCCCTCCTCTCGTCGGGAAATCATTCTATCGTTCCAGTACTCACCGGAAATAACAAAGACGAGAGTGGTGCAAGTCCCAGTCCGGGGCTCGGTATAGCAAACTACACTTCCATCAATCAATTAGATTTTGGCAGTGTTGGTCTTGCAGACGAGTTCCTCGCTCTCTATCCCGCTGGCAACAGCTCTACCAGCGCAGACAACTCTAGCAATGCTTTCTACCGTGACCAAAGCCGGACTGGCACCTGGCTCTGGGCAAGCGAGTACACATCTGGCTCCCAAAATTTCTCTAGCAATACAGGCAACTTCACAGCGTACACATATTACTGGACCCATGCGCCTCCCGGGCAAAGTCGTGGAGCATACCACATGAGCGAGATCAACTATGCTTTCAACAACTTGTACGGGACAAACTCACCATGGACGGCGGAAGATTATGTGATTGCGGATACGATGTCCAGTTACTGGGCGAATTTCATCAAGAGTGGAGATCCTAATGGAGACGGATTGGTGGCCTGGCCTGCGAGTACTGCGGATAGTGCTGTGACGATGGAGCTGGGTGATGCTTTTGAGGTCATACCAGTTGCGAACTCGTCAAACATTGCCTTTGTGAAGGAATGGTTTTCCAAGTGGGCGGTGTACTGAGCTTGAGAAGCATATTGAATTATTGGTGAGGTTGTATCCGAGTCAATGGGTTTAACCACAACGTCAAAATGCAAAGGTTGGAGTGAGTATTTCATTCTATTATAGAGAGTGCATTGCCCTTGAAGTTGATCGTACAACTGAACTTTGTGCAATACGGAAGGATAACGGGGCAGGCAAAAGTGAATTGTCTGACCTCGAGCCTACTCTGGAATTACAGGCCGTCCAGGCAACGGCATGCCTCGTAATGATACCAAGCCACTGCCTTCCCCGTATTCGGTTTCCGCCCATGTGTAAAAGGAGCACTTTTCACTGACTTGATACAAAGATAAAGACATTCCAAGTAGATGGAGTTGAAACATTTGGGCGGTGAAGATTTGTGCTATTTTACTTTGTGAAATGCGGAGATTTATGCATGCAAGTGTTGCAAGTTTATCTTCTATCCTATTAGAAATAAGAAGAAAACAGCTATAGGCCTAATAGAGACTAAACTTTGTATTTGTTATCAGACTAGAAACTACTGTCATTTTAAACTTCACTGAAGCTCTAAAGGACCGGAGACTGCTTTCAGGTCATGCATTCAAGGGTGTATAGCCAATAGCGATTCTGGAAAGCACCTGGTATTTCTTAGTTGGGGGTGATTAACGAGGTTTCAGGGGTAGTATTCAAGGTGGGGGATAGTCAGGCCCTGTTTCGCAACCCTTGAATGCTAGCTTTTGCTACCTTTAGAGGCTTCTCTAAGGCCTAAATTCTTTCTAAAGTTTTACATTTTGCGATTCCCGTAGAATATATCTCGTATCAATTTATTTAGTAGTAAGTAATATAAGGCATAAGTATTTTATTAATTACTTTTATGTTTAACAATAAATAAATCTAGGCTTTAAGACGCTATAATAATAGGGAGTAATCGCTAATTATTAGGGCAGGAGAAGTAGGAGATTAGTGAGGCGGAAAATCGAGGCTGAACAGGCTAGCGCAGATGAGCCCGAAAGCGCCGTTTTTTCGATACTTACTGAGTATTCAGATCTTGCGAAACACTTTAATTAATGCGGTTACTAGCTTTGATTATCGAGTAAATGAAAGCCAGCATTTGGTTGTTGTGATTGCCAGTAATCAAAAGTCGTGCGGCCCTGCCAAACAGGCCTAGTAGCCTGGAACCTTTGCCTGGAACACCTTTTTTTTATTAAGGTCAAAAAATTCGAGACGGGCTGGGTACAACTAAAGAAGAGCTCAGTTTGTTCGTATAGTATAGAGGTTGGAATATGTATGCTACTCTCTATATCTAGGAAGAGTATTATCGTTGGAGGGTTTAGAGTTGCTGCCATTTCTAATCTTGATTTCACTTCGTGAGAAAATGAATAGCCTCGAGTCAAGGAACAACCATCTTCACCATGATTCAAGTGCCATTGGTCTATGCTTCTCTCTTCATCGAGAAATAGATATTCAAGGGGGCAATATTTATACCTCCAAATTGGCAGGCAGCCATAGCTTGTGACAGAGTCTATCTTATGAAGTGTCTTATTTATAATTTTGCTTGTGAGGGGGAGCCGACCTTGGTGCTGAGATGTTGTAATCAAAGTAGGAACTTTCCTTGCTGGTGAAGATTTTACAAAAAAAAAAAACTCTTTTGGGTACTAATGCCTCTTAATAAGAAGTGCAACAGAAAACGTTCAACAAGGAGGATGCTGAGCGAAGAACAAAACCACTTGACACACTTCCTTGAACTTACTCAAGGTAGGTACCTCTTAATTTGAGAGATATTGGTATTGAATGGATCAAAGAATGGGATAATTAAATATTGCCGAAAACATGTATTCTTAGTTACTTCAAATGGAAAAGAAAACGACTTTCGCGGGAAGCAGTTGAAAACATCCCGCAGCTGGCTGGGACGTTGTGCAGAACGAGATCTCGTCAATAATATTGATTAGATAACTCTTTGTGGAATACGTACTGTACACTCCCTCAGCGTCGATCTATCCAATGCACCAACCTTCTCCCCTAACACCTTCAGTGTTCCGAGACGAAGACACCTGCCATACCCATTCCTGTTCCCACACACATCGAAGTCACTGCTATCCTCTTATTCTGTCTCCGCAGCTCCGAAAGAGCAGTAACAACTTGGCGAGCCCCCGTGCAGCCCAGCGGGTGTCCCAGAGCACTGCAAGAAAGTCAGTCCTGCACAACAGCATTCCTGAAGGAACACTTACATCGCACCGCCCCTCGGATTAACCTTTTCAGGATCCAGCCCCAGCTTCTCCACACAATAAACCCCCATACTAGCAAACGCCTCATTAATCTCAAAGACATCCACATCCTCCACCTTCAACCCCGTCTTCCCAAGAACCTTCGGAATCGCATAGCTAGGCCCAATACCCATGATCCTCGGCTCCAGCCCAACAATCGTGGCCGCTACAAACTTCCCCAAAATCTTCTGTCCCAATTCTTCCGCCTTACTTCTCTTCATTAACAGGACAGCAGCTGCACCGTCCGTGATCTGACTCGCGTTGCCGCCCGTCGTGGCACTAGGTTTCCACTGCGGGAACGCAGCTCGGATCTTACCCAGACTCTCCTTCATCGTGCCATACCTAACACCATCATCCCTATCCGCCAGGACCTCCTTCGGCTCCCCCGTCTTCGGGTCCTTAACCGTCACCTTAATCGGCACAATCTCATCCTTACTCCACCCCTCCTTCTGCGCCCGTTCCGCACGCTGGAAACTCCTCGCCGCAAACGCATCCTGCATCTCCCTGGTAATCCCAAACTGCGCGGCGACGTTCTCGCTCGTCTGACCCATCGGCTGGAGATTCTGGCCTGCGAGCGCGTGCTCGGTTATCTTTTTACTGAGGACTGGAGCCCCGTCGTCGGGGCAGGTGGACATGGATTCTGCGCCGATGGCGATGCCAACTTCGATGGAGCCGGCAAGGATTTGGTTGGCGATTTGTTGGACGGCGAGGAGACCGGAGGAACAAAAGCGGTTTGCTACACTGGCGGCGGTGGTTACGGGATAGCCGGCTGCGAGGACGGAAGAGCGTGCCATGTAACCTTGGCCTGGGGCGAGGACGTTGCCGAGACAGACATCTTCGACGAGGGAGGGGTCGAGGTTGGATTGCTCGCGGACGATCTGGGGGTGTTAGTTTGGGAGAAGGGAAGGGGGGGGGGACGTACGGTTAGCAGGGCGATGAGCAGGTCGTCAATGGGCGTGTCTTTCAGCGCCCCCTTTTTGGCTTTTGTGAGAGGCGTTCGTGCTGCGTAGGTGATTACCTGGTTCCTTTAGCTGGAGTTGTTTATCTTAGGAGAGAAAGGGGACGCACGATATCATCTGGATTCTTCTGGAGGAGCTTTGCCCGTCCGGTTGATTCTGAGATGGGATTGAGGTGTGCAAGCACGGAAGAGAGTCGTTGCGTTGCTGCCATATTTGCTATTACTACAAAATCCACAAAAGAACCTCAACTTTTCATCAAAAAGATGAATGGATGAAAATAACAAAAATATTATAGAGAAGAAAGACAGACGTCGTCGCCGCATAAATCCTCATCCCCACGCCCCTCCACTCCGCCCACTTGATCCTGGGGTTTCGCCCACATGTGGGGCCTCGCCTCCCCTGCCAGCCGTCCCACCCGCCAACCAGCAGCCTGCATCTTTCGCGGTTAAAATACACGGCAGTCAATAACTCCCCTCTGAAACTGCAAAGTAACTTAAAACCATAACCGCTGCCCGAGGCCCGATTACGAGATTGCCGAGCGCTGAGAAATATCTGGTCCTCGGCCTCCCCTTCCCCTCTTTTCCGCTGAGTGATCATACGTTGTTGGCCGAATTGAAAGTTAACTCGTGATTTGACGCATTCGGGTTGTTGATATAGAGACATGGATCCCATTACGGCTGTTGTAGGGACCAGTGTCGCGTTAGCGGCCGGGGCGTACCTGAATGCGAAGTGGTCGGTTGGCATCGATGTCAGGAATTTGCAACATGATCGTGCTTGGGGGAAGCGATTGGGGGCCTTGATTGAGGCGTTGGGGGATACGGTGACGATTTATCATATGTTTTCGAGGGTGAACCCGGAGGTTGAGGCGCTTTGGTTTGAGGGCAAGACTTGGAGCTATGGGGAGTTGAAGAAAGGTGAGCCTTCATCCGGTTTCCATAGAACATGGGATATTAATGGCTTTTAGATGTCGATCGACTTGCTGCTTTCTTGGAAGCCGAAGGGGTCAAGAAAGGAGAGAGTGTTGCGGTGTTTACGACGAACTCGCCAGAGATGTATATCACCATCTTGGCTTTGTCGAAGCTGAGCGCTGTTGCTGGATTGATCAATATCAACCTGAGAGGTGTGTCCTTAATCGTTTTCAACAGCATCTCAAACTAATTTGGAATAGACGACACACTGAAATATTGTCTCGAGGTCTCAACAGCCGACACCATCATCTCCACCCCCGACCTTGCCAGTTTCGTTGTGGGAGACAGACGACACTTCACTCTCAATCTAGGAAACTTTGACAGCATCTCCCCACCACCAAACACGTCCATCACCTACCTCACCTCCAACGACCTTCCCACGCCAACGACCATCTCACCCCCAGCAAAAGCAACACCCCGTGACCTCTCTGCTCTAATCTTCACCTCCGGAACAACAGGCAAACCCAAAGCCTGCGCAATCCGCAACCACCAGATGTGCGTAACCGCCACGCCCACCTCGCGGGACATGTCAAACCCAAAGAAGTACTTCCCTCTCCGGACGTACTCACCCCTCCCTCTCTTCCACGGCACAGCATTCTTCACCGGCATCTGCGCCTCCCTCGGAGTCTCTGGGACTTTGTGCCTCGCAAGGAAATTCTCGTCGTCAAGATTCTTCAAAGACGTCACGGAAAGCAAAGCCACACGTATCCTCTACGTCGGCGAACTATGTCGGTATCTCGTCACCAGTCCTCCGGGTCCTTATGATAAAGCACATAACTGTATCGTTGCATCCGGGAACGGCCTCCGCGGCGAGATATGGGAGAAATTCAAAGAGCGGTTCAACATCCCCGAGATTCGAGAGTTCTACCGCTCCACGGAAGGCCTTGCAAAGTTTGATAATATGGGTTCTGGTGCGTGGGGAGCGGGGAAGGTAGGCTTTGCGGGGCCGATAAGGCGGTATATGGAGACTGATACCTTTATTGTTAAAGTCGACGAGTCGACTGGAGAACCTTGGCGTCATCCTACTACTGGATTCTGTGAGAAGGTTGGACTGGGCGAGCCGGGAGAGGCTATTGGGAGAGTGAAGAGTAGAGCGCTGTTGACGGAGTATCTGAATAACGCGAAAGCGACGAACGAGAAGCTCCTGTCTGATGTTTTCGTGAAAGGGGACATGTGGCAGAAGATGGGGGATCTGGTGGTGATGGAGCCGAGTGGGTGGGTGAGGTTTCACGATCGGATGGGTGATACTTTCAGATGGAAGGGCGAGAATGTTAGCGCGGGCGAGGTGAGAGATCATATTGCCAAGTTGGAGGGGGTGCAGGATGCGGTTGTGTATGGGGTGAAACTTGCTAGGTAATTCCTCCTCTTGAACAGATCTGAAAAGTAGTTGCTGACACGAATAGCTACGACGGCCAAGCAGGAGCCGCAGCCCTAACAATCGACGCCCCAGAAGCCCTGTTCATGAAGGATCTCTACGCGGGCCTCAAGAAGACCGGTCTCCCAGGCTACGCCATGCCCCGTCTTATTCGAGTTACGAAAGAGTATGTCGGACCAATTTCTCTCTTTCCTCCCGCCTTTTCTCCCGCTCTCCTATCCCTTTCCCCTACCCCCTACGAGCTTGAGACCCAACCCCCCACCCTTCAAAATAAACAAAGACTGACAACAGCAAACTAGAATTGAAGCCAACGCAACCTTTAAAAAGTCCAAGAACGACCTGATCAAGAAATCCTGGAAGCAAGCCGAAGCAGGGACGGATAAGCTGTACTGGCTTGATGGGCAAACTTACAGGCCTCTGGATGAGGCCGCTTGGGGTGGTATTGAGAGTGGGAGGGCGAAGTTGTGAGGGAAGGGGAAGAGGAAGGGGTGAGAGTGAGAGAAAAGGGGTCGCAGGATGGGTGGGCTGTTAGCCGGATTTGTCTCCTTTGCGTGAAGGCTGACATCTCCGCATTGTGTCGATAAGAGCGATGGATCGCAGGGCTTGACTGCGGTTCTTCAACGGTTAAATAGAGGAGATCTTGAGAGATGGATGTGTAGAATAGTGAGCCTCGTCTGGCTTCCAGACCTTGCATTGAAACCAACAAAGAATCACGTGAGGTGTTGGCCCTGGAAATGGAGAGTTCAACAGACGGTCTGCCCGGGGAATGCGAACTGCTGTGCTCATTACCCTTCCCTAAGGCTATGGAGTGTTGGTATGGTCTAGCAGCATAGATCACCACGGCCGCTCTATCTCCTCTCCTCCCTGACTCAAAGTCAGCTCTCCAATTCGAAGGAAGCGACAAGGGAACAGCAAGCATTTTATTTTATTTCACTCTGGACTCCACAGGTACGGTACTTCCCTAACCCGAGGCCGTTGATCAGGGACAGTCCCACCATCAAAGCGCACACCTCCCTCGAAAGCCGCACTTCCGAACCCAAGCGTTGCTCCGTCGTTCGCCCCATTCTCTCTCTCCTTGCACCTCGCCCACCCTAGACACGACCCCCGCCTCGCCCGCTCAAGAAGTGTATCCCTGCCACGCCATCTCGACAGCCTCATCTACTTCCCCGCTTCCCGCTCCGTACCCTCCGTCCTGCCAATAACCCAGATCAGATAAACTCTCCAGCCCCTCCGCTACACTATCTGCAGACCCTCGTTCAACGCTTGCTTTGCAGCGACATGCCATCCCACCGTCGACCGATCTGCTCCCCTCTACTGCTCAAGGAGGGATAATTAGCTAACCTCCACTAACATTGGCAAATAAATGAAACGAACTGGGGTGAGTTATGTTCTTGGTATATATAAACATAAACATAATGTAAATGTAAATGTAAATATAAATATATATGTTTATCCAGTATATGAAGAGGGAAGAGAGGGGTCATCATGATGTAACGGCGCGTCTACAGGGATTAGCCTCGTAAGAGATGGATGGATAGCGAGTAAGGTTTGCGGATAGGGGGATATGATATGCTTTCATATCATTTGGTATGCTTTAATATGCTTTGGCATGCTTTGACATAATTTGACATAATTTAATATAATTTAATATAACTTGACATAACTTGACATAACTTGACATAACTTGACATAACTTGACATAACTTGACATAACTTGACATAACTTGACATAACTTGACATAACTTGACATAATTTGACATAATTTGACATAATTTGACATAACTCAACACAACCCGACACAATTCAATATAATATAACATACTTTCATCTACTTTAATATAACACCATATAACCTGATTTTGCATAGTTTGCCAGTACCCTAGTCCAGCTATTCCGATAGCGGGGTGACACCCACATAGATAGGACTCCTTCCTCCCGTGTTAGGTAAGTGATTCGGGGGTTAGCAATGGGCACGCACTGTAACTTTATCGCTGCCCTGCTCTGCCCTTTCCCCCCTTTCCCCTCCGTGAAAACCCGGGAAGTAGTCGATTCCTCTCGTATCGTACGTATATCAGAGATACTACCTCTAGGGTTTCCGAAGCCAATAACTAACTCAAGAAAGCTTAAAGACTTTTTTTCTATCTTTGCGAGGAAAGGGAAGTGTGAGAGACTACGAGAAAAGTGAGAGTGAGAGTGAGAGTGAGAGTGGGATGTAAGAATAGCTTAAATATGAAAGCGACTAGCTCCCTTTCTTGCAAGCGAAGAAGCTTTGGAGACTAAGCCCGAATGAAAGGTAGTGAAGCATCATCTGTGTACTACACGGCCATTGTCTCAATCCTTTCAAGCCAGTAGACTTAAACGATGAAGCGCCATATATGTGATGTGTCCTCCCTCGGTGCGAGGAAGTCACAGCACTGTTCTCAATCTCGTACGTTTGATCCCTGATCACGCATATGAATACCAGCAATAGCACTAACTAAACAGTTATCATTATGCTAGTTGTTCTTGTCTACTTCATCCACAAGCCCGGTGTCGGTTTACACCCCAACCCCAGCTCGCCCACGCCGTCGCACTAGCTGCGCCCCGTCGAAAGGCAACACCTGTCTCCCACGACAGATGACCTCCGCCACATGCTCGATGAAGCCATCCAACACGGTCGACTGATCGGCTATGCCAACCGACTCCAAAGTGTAGCCGTGCAACGGTAGTAGAGCAGTCCCCGGGACGCCGCAAGAGATTCCCGGGATGGATCAGGCGGGGTGTCTTCTCGTTGA
This sequence comes from Hyaloscypha finlandica, assembly GCA_021399475.1. Taxonomy (NCBI): domain Eukaryota; kingdom Fungi; phylum Ascomycota; class Leotiomycetes; order Helotiales; family Hyaloscyphaceae; genus Hyaloscypha; species Hyaloscypha finlandica. The sequence goes on along the minus strand of JAJTUR010000092.1, from coordinate 66,385 downwards.
TGAAATCAGAGATGACTTGGTTGTCAGGTATGAGAGACAAGCGGATGATCATCCCCCTTGGTGATTGCGGCGGGTAGAGGACAGTGTGTGGATACGGAGAGGAGAGGAAGGCGGACGGCGAAAGGGGATGGCTGAAGGAGTTTGATTTGACAGGGGTTTGGTTGCGGAGAGAGAGCAAGTTTGAGGGGATGCGTTTGTGAGGGTCTAGGTTGTGATGTTATGTTTAAGGTGGATGGATGGATATCGTGGAAAGGCAGAGGCGTGACTCTGATCTGAGGAAATTCTGCCTCAATGCTTTCAATGAGAAGCTCTCTGAATTGGGACAAGATGCGTGTAAAAAGCGGCCTATCTGTGTTACTTTCTTTTTCAGGTTGCGATCAATGGATCTGTGGAGTAAACCCCACACTGTTCACTAGAACACATTGGCCATGCACACTGTGCTTGTTTCTTTGTGATGAATGGGTATGACTCCGCACACTGGTTTTGACACTGGCTTTACTGATGCTGAGAGAACTTCCTCAATCCTTCCTTCAGAGTGGAGAGGTAAGTTCTCGTACCCACCTCCAAAGGCAGCAAAATCAAGAATCACCTAGCCGAGACGAGAGAAAAGGTAGGCAAAAGAAACAATTTTCTCTCCCGTCTCTGAAAGCACCCAAAGCTCGGAATGAATCCAGAGTTCGAGGCGCGGCTAGATTCTACCTCGCAGTATTGCTCTCGAGGGATCGATGGCAGCGACATCGGAGGACCAAGCCATCTCTCGTGGAGTTGGAACCAAGTTTTGTTTCCATGGCAGAACGAAAACCAAGATCCCGAGAGTTTGGAGCCATGCCCGCCCACGGAAGCCACCTATTGCATAAAGGACGATCCATTGGGCACTGGCACAATCGTTGGGCTTTCATACGGAAGCTATTTTCAAAATTCGGAGTTGAGGCAACGCTCCCCGATGCGGTGCAACGATGTCTAAAATCTGCGGTGGTAGAGATTGGTAGTCTAGAGGTGCCGGTTATTCAAGGCAAAATAACTTCGTTGCACTACCAATCGGGTTTTCTGGAGGCGTCTGCATCCGCTCTAGCCCCGCGACTGCTTGCTTTTTTCTTTCTTGAAGACTGGATTTGCAGGTTGGGTCTCGCTCGAGGTGTGGGTTCAAGGCCAGTCAGTTGTGTGACTCGTGACCGTGGGAATCCTCCGAGTGCCAGGGAAATTCATGGATAAATGGAATTGGAAACTGCAGCCACTCAACAGCGTGCCAAAATTGGAAGGGGAAAGCAAACAAGAAAACCAGGGCAGGCCTCGGGAGTTGAAGAGGAGATGTCGATCACCAGCCCCACAATCACTCTCCAGTCTCAACTGAGCAATTAATCAACATCACAACAACATCGAGATCTGGATCAGACCCAAACGAGCCATGTGCCACACCGCCCTGTTTTTGGGGTCTAACTTTAAATACACGGCAGCAAGCGACGTCGTACAAACCTCATCGTCGATCTCCATGTATGACAACTCGCATCAACTGACGCATGTTCAATTGGAGAGCAAACCTCCTGCACTTGCATGGAAAGCCTTGATTCGATGACATTTAGTAGGAACGCGATTTGCTGTCAGGAGTCAAGACCCAGTAAGGAAACTCGTGCCGAAGACGACGATGTTGGAAAGATGTGCGACAGTAGATCGTGATATTAATTCTGAAAGGGCCGAAAAGCGAGACAGAAAGAAAGGCCCGAGCCCCACGGCCTGGGCCAGCCGAGCCATGTGGGGGGTCCAAAATGATCCTGAATGAGATTGATTTTCTGCCGTCCCGTGGCATCGTCCGCAGGGTGCTGAATGGTGTGAACCACAGGCTCGCCAGCAGCCCGGTTTCCGACCCCAATAGTTGCTGTCGTGTAACGGCTGCGGCTTAATCATCCCAGTGGAAAGCCTTGAGCTGGCCCAGGTGGATGGGTGTTTGCAGACTGCGGAGTGCTTTTCCGGGGGAGGGGTGAGGTTGTAATTGGGTGCATGAAATTGCTGACTTGGTCGTTCGGAGGATCTCGCGCCGGTTTTGCACAGATAGTTTTGATTTTAGATTACGATGCCTCGGAGCTGTGTTGGCGGAGTGCCAGAGAGGACGTAGGATTCTGGTTGGGTGTTTGAGGATGCCTGTGATCTGTGATCCAGGGTGGCACGTTCTGAATCCGGCTGATTCAACGCCGAGAACAAACCGGAAAAGGCTTTTGAGATTGTTTGCTCGTCTGGAGCGTCTCCAATGGCCGTTTACCAACTGCCGCAAACAGATGTCGTCGACTTATCGTCGTCGCGTGGGCAGGCAAGTTTTGGGTCTCGGAGATTTGTCGATCTGGCAAACATGCTCTCTTGGCGAGATGGTCTCGTGGCGATATTCGAGGGGGGCCATGAAGACTGCCAGGCTGACAGCGGATGTATCCGAACCTTAACTTTGATTGTCTCGAGTCTGGGGAACATTCCAGGATCGATAAATCGGGGATGAGAAAGACGGCGACTTCGGGCTAGATATGGCTGCCGGAGGAGATTGCCATGTCACGTTATTTCAAAATCAGACAACATCAACGATGTCAAGATTGCCAATTCGTACACCATCCAATGGGGCTCGCGCTCGTGTCCTCCTGGCTCGTTTGCTCAAGGCTGGGATCCGAGGTGATGGCGCATTATTCGCACAGACGATGCTTCGTCGCTTGACCAGGAATTCGCAACTGCAGGGATGCCGGATGGCTTGCTTTGAGTTGCTTCTTTTCAGGCCAAATTCCAAATTCCGATCTCGATCTTGTGCAGGCGCCGCCGACTCGCCACAGTGAGCTGGGTGGTTTGGTCTGACCACCCCGTTGCTGGTTTGGAGTTGGCACTCAACCAACAACCGGGCTGATGAAGAGGCACCAGGGCCAGGCCAGGTCAGGGCTGCCGAAAGGGGGTACTGGTCAGTCACTGGTGTGGCCGCCCGAGGCAGCCCGAGGCCCATTGCAGCACAGCACAGCACAGCACACCCGTTCGTGCTCCAGGAACAAAACAGTGCTCGATTCCAGGAATTCGGATCTTTCAAGGTGGGTGACCCAGCCTCCTGTTTCCGTGATTTCGGTCTGCAGCAGGCGGCGTTGCCCCATCCGTTCGAGGACGTGACGGGCGGTGTGAAGGACCGCGACCCGCCCTCCGGGGTCAGCGAACGATGATTCAGCCTTTCAGGAATCAGCTCCACAGAGCTGGCGAAGTTTTTTTACTCGAGTCATGTGGAATGAAGGATAAACGAGGAGGTGACTCGTGGGGTGACGAAGTCTGGGGTCTGGAGAGGTGCTGCAGTTGCCAAGGGTTTAAAGGGTGGAGAACCGCGACGATAACGTTTGCGGCTCGCTTGAAGCAGAAGTGCGGCACATGTTCTGTAAATTGTGACCCGTCGAAATCCCAGGCTTGTGTTCCAGCCTTCCAGGAGGACCATCCAGGTGTCAGCGCCTCCTCGGCCGCTCGAGGATTAGCGTGAACGAGTCCAGGAGAAAAAGAACCGGATTTCGCTGAGTTCTGGGGTTCGTGTGCGTCCCAGACAGAAACCAGTGTCTTTGTGGAGACATTTCGTGGGGGTAGGGGGGAGCAGCACGGTAAGTTGGTAACAGCGGTATTGCCTGGGATTGGTGCCGTTGTGATTCATTCGTCCGGAAGAGAGCAAAGTGGTGGTACAGAGTAAGCCGAGAAAAGGAATCATATCCTTCGCAAGGAGTCCAAGGAGTCAAGGACACATAGGACAGGTCACAACTGTCAGGGGGCAGCCCACGAGTCCACGACAAGTTGTGCTGCGGCTGCTGCAAGACAATATACCGGCGCTTTTCCGATATTGAACGGCTTCAATCAACCCGCCGAACCCGCCGCGTCGCCGACATTGGCTCTCCACTCAGCACTCTGCACTCAGCACTCTGCACTCTCCCCTCTGCACTCTCCCCTCTGCACTCTCCACCGGGCAGCCTCCAGCGGTTCGTCGGTAAATGAGTTTGGCAACCCGGGGGGAGGGGGGGAGGGTACTGTACAGCAGGGCCATGAAACCCTCATTCCGGAGCGATCAGGATCGGGATGCCGACTCGCATCAGTTCAGTCAGGGTCGCAACCGAGCACTCGGCCAGCCTCCGCTGCTGCACGAAAGAAGCAAGTACGGGCAGAGAGCGCAATTGGGTGGGGCCCATTCGGCTCTGGCCCGCGTTTTGGCGGGGAAGAAAAGAAGGGCTCGAAAGCTTCCAGGACAGGGCCAGGGCAGGGGGAGCGGGCTGCGTCACCGGGCTTTTCAACCAATGACCGGATGCAGGTTTGCTGGGGTGCCAGGGGGGGTGGACCGGGATGTTGGTTTTGGAGTTTGGAAATTGGGGATTCGAAGGTTTGGCAGGCAACTTGGCAAGACGAAAAACCGTTCGCTGGATTTGTCATCGATACAGTCGCAGGGCCCGCCTGGTCGAGTGGGAGCCGGATGTCCAATGGGAGATAGTGATGGGTGGGGCGTCTGCCACATGGGCCTCAAGTCGATGATAAATTTACATTGATACAGCACTGCCCTGGACGTGATCTGCGAGCGAAGGAATGGCCTGACTTCTCTCGACCTTCGAGAATACATAGCAGGAGACGAGCGGGGGGCGGTTCCCTGTGCGGCCCACCGTGATGCCGGACTTGGGTGCAGCATCGTGGTGGTGAAGCAGCAGGGCAGATGGAGGAGATGGAGCGGAGCAGAGCAGCAGAGCAGCAGAGCAGCAGGAGCAGACAGACAGACAGAGCAGAGCAGTTTGTGCTGAACGAAGACGTCCGCACAAATGTTGCGGCGCAGCTAGACAGTGGTCCCTTTGCCATCCGTGCAAGTATCGCGGCACAAGTAGAAAGTGTTCCCTTTGCATCCGTCCGTACAGATGTCGCGTCACGACAAGAAATCTCTTTTTACGTCTGTCCGGGTTGGCGGAGCAGGCCTGCTCCGTACCGAGCACTCGCAAATCACCCACCCACCAGTCCTTGGCTCCCTGGGAACGTCGCTTCGCTGAGCTCCCGAAAATCAGGGAGGGCTCTTGGCTTTTTGGCTCTTGGCTCTTGGCTGCTGGCTGCCGCTGTTGGTTGCCGCCGCTGCTCTATCTCTCTCCGAGTCCCCTCTCCCTCCCCCTCCCCCTCCCCTCCTTCGCCTCGTTTTCGTTCCACGGTTTCAATCTCGCCGCGCCCACGGAGCCCTGCTGCTCTCTGCCCTGCTGCCCCAGTGTTTCGCTCGTTCAGACGTTCGTCGCCCAATCCAAAGCCCGGGAGTCCACAGGGCTTGCCCAGAGCCAACAGGACAGCAGCAGGACCGCAGGCCAGGCCAAAACACCAACCACCAACCGCCCAACCGCAGCAGCTCCAGGGCCTCCAGGAGACAAAAATCCTCGAGCGCCACCAAGCTGCGCTGCTCCCATCCAAAGCGCACCCACCCCTGGCCCGTGAGGGTCTGCCACCGGGTTTCTGGGCCCATCTGCATCTGGTGGCCCCATCTTACCAGAGTACGCTTGTTGCTCGCTCGTCGCCCGCCGCTCGCTGGCCTCAGCTTCGCCCTCGCCCTCCCTCGCGAGTGTTTGCATCCGCTGCAGGCTGGCGCTGCTGCTGCTCTGTTGTTGGCTGCCCCCCTCCCTTCTCCCTCCCTCCCCCCCCCCAAAAAGCCAAGCATGGGCGCATGCAGGCAGCTGTCTGCCGCCCCGGTCCGTACGCTGCTCCGCACTGCACGCGCTGCCCACACTGGTCCGTCGTCTCCTGCTTTTCGTCTCTTCTCACAAACCACAACCTCAACCTCAACCACAACCGCAACAACCCACAACCACAATCACAATCACATCCTTCTTCCTTTTTCTACCTTCCAAAGTTCAACGCGGTAATTCTCCGATGCAAGCATTGGCTTTCCATCCTCCCTGGCCTTCCTCATAACCAGACACCGCGCCACCAGCCAGCCAGCCAGCCAGCCCTCTCGTCACATCCCCCCCTTCGTCCTCCTGCATCTCGACCTGCGACCCCCATTTCCCTATCGTGTTGGTGGTTGTGTTGTTTTGTGCCCGCTCCTCGACTTTTCCTTCCAAGAGTCCACAGCCTCAAACCCACCCGTTTGGTAGCCAATCCGCTCGCCCGCATTGCCACCCGCCATGAATTGAACGAGAATCCTGCCACCATCCTCGCCATTCGCAGAGCCACCGGATCGTCCTCGTTGCTTTCTCCGGGAAGGGGAGGCTGTTTTATCGGGGGTGGCCCGTTGACGAGTGGGTCTTCCTTCCGTCCCATCGTCGATCGACCACACATCAAACACATCAAGGCGCGAGGCCCTCGAGCTGCTTCAGTCTTCGACAAGCACGTAGCAATTTACTCCAACTTTCCTACCGGCTGGTGCATCTTCGGGGCATCGCTTGAAGTCCAGCGTCACTTTCTCAGAACTTGGGACGAGATCTACTCATCACTCCCCCCCACGTTTCCTCCATTCGCGACCCACCTGCGTAATTGCCGGGTTCCAGAGGGAGAGGCATATATTCTGGAAGTTGTCCCGGCATCCCATCATTCATGCAGCCCGGGAATGACCCTTTGATACAAGTAAGACCCCCGTGGCTGGGGTGCGCTGTACTCGCTGACATAGCTCAGTAATCGACTTTGGCTTGTCTGCCACATCTGATTTCTTCAAGCCTGGCTGCATCTTGGAGTCCTACATCGTGTAAGGAACCTTCTTTCGCTCCTCGTGAAGCTATCGTCATGTCCTTGTCCGGTGCATCCCAGGGCCATGGAAGCCCTCCTCCTCCCCAGGCATATCCATACGGAGCAGAACGCGGCGAACCCAGCAGACTTCCAGGCCCGACGACGTTGCCCCCAATGTCCTCGTTATTCAGACACGATCCAACCCAAGAACTGCATCAACCTTCACCACCTTTCCTCGCTCGGCAGTTCCAGCCGCCTTACAACATGTCAAAAGAGCATCCACTGCACCCACTGTCGTTGAGCGAGAGGGACCCCAATGCACCTGTACATCATATTTATCAACCACCCCAGTCTCGTCTCAACTCACACTTTGCGCAGAATCTGACAGAGTCGATGTTGGTCCCCACACCGGGACATCACACGCTGGCCCTCCCTCCACGGCGCCTTTCTCCTACTCAACAGCCTCCGCAGCAGAGGCAGTTCAAAAAGATCGTGCAGAGGCAGCAGGATAAGTCACGGAGGACATCACCGACGTCAATGCCAAGCGGGCACAATGAGGAGATGAAAACTCGATCTCCCACAAGGGAGCCAGAAGCTTGCCAACATTTGCGTCGGCCTTCGAATATGTCGGAGCCAGAGCGGCGGATGCCTGCACAGAGTTACAATCCGCAGGGCCACACTTCTCATGGCCATACTTCTAGATCAATGCCGATATCAGGACTCTTGAGTGATGTTCCAACGTATGTTGTGTATACTGAATCCACTGAACGCAAGCTAACGAGTCTAGTCCAACAATTGAACCTCCAAAGCCGAACTTCACAATTCGAATGCGTCAACAACCTCTCGCAGCTCGAGCCTGCGGCTTTGGAGAGCGGGATCGCCGAGTCATTGATCCACCACCGATTCTACAAATGGATGTGGACTCTCCGAATGCCACACCTGAGGAGCTGAAGGCCTTGCTCCGACAACCATACGCCGTTGTCCATTGCACACTTTGGGATCCTCTCAACGATAGGGATGACACAGCGATGCCTGGAACAACGGACAAAAGACAGCAGCGGCGGTTGATGGGCACCTTGGTTGCTTCCCCTTTTGTGGGCAATGATGAGCATGACGTTGAGGGATGTTTCTTTTGCTTTCCGGATTTGAGCGTCAGGACACCGGGCGTTTACAGCTTGAAGTTCAGTCTGGTGACTCTAGATCCTGCCAAAATGGGGCCAGGGTTTTCAATGCCGGTACGGAGCACAGCAAAGAGCGCCACTTTCCATGTATACAACGCCAAGGACTTTGGTGGAATGAGGGCATCCACCGAGTTGACAAAGAGGTTGAAATATCAAGGCTGCTTGATTTCTGTGAAGAAAGGGAATGCCAAGAGCAATGGGAAGAACGGGAGGGACGATGACGATGACGAGGATGACGATGATGACGACGATGAGCTCGAGGAGGGCCCGAAAAGAAAGGCGGCGAAGAGACCGAAGCGGTGAAAATATCTTCTCTTGAGACGCTCAATTTTACACTTCACGAAGAGACGATTGGAGCGGTATTTTGGCGGTGCATTTGGTCTGCTTGTTGAAAGGATTTGGACATTGGACATACATGGGTCAGTTTGGGAAGGCTATGGAGGAGTTCTGGCTAGGAGTGATGAGTGGATTTACTGCATGCATGATACCCAGGCACAACATGGTTCGCCTGTATAGAGATTGTCATACAACTGACGCGCAGGTTTTAATGCACAGAACAGAATTTATTATATTGACAATCTTTACCTCGGAGCCTCTTAGATCGGTGAGTGACTCAAACCCCACCAAAACACGGTTCGCGGTGTACCAGGTCGCGTCTGCCAAAAACGGACTAGCCACACCAAGCCGAGTTTTCCCCCACCAAGATTTCCGCCGACACGAAATCTTTCTCTTCTCTCCTTCCCTCTGGCAGAAGCCAGCAAGGGCACCACGAGATTTGAGAAACCCGCCAAAATGAAGTACGTTCTTGTATCTGGAGGTCAGTATTGTCCCCGCGCCATTCTGGCGAAAATTGGACGTGTATTGACCGAGTTACAGGTGTCATCTCTGGCATTGGAAAGGGCGTCATTGGTACGTGTGCCCTAGAATCCGCGCACAATGTGCGAATGGGACGGAGGGGAGAAGGAAGGCTAATTGAGAATAGCCTCTTCCACCGGTCTGCTGCTGAAGACGATCGGGCTTAAGATAAGTAATTTGCAGTGGGCCGCGCAGAGTCATGGCTGACGGTCGAGGCACGTCTCTTCGATCAAGATTGATCCGTACATGAATGTCGATGCTGGCACTATGGCTCCCACCGAGTAGGTTTTCTGGGTCCTTGCGGAACGGAGGGCAAGGCTAATACGCCATAGGCACGGTGAAGTCTTTGTCCTCGACGATGGCGGTGAAGTCGACCTCGACCTTGGCAACTACGAACGCTACCTCAACATCACCCTCACGCGCGAGAACAACATCACCACAGGCAAGATCTACCAACACGTCATCGAGCAAGAGCGTGCTGGCAAGTACATCGGCAAGACGGTCCAGGTTGTTCCGCACTTGACGGATGCAATCCAGGACTGGATTGAACGGGTTGCCAGAATCCCCGTCGATGACACGAAGGAGACGCCGGATGTGTGTATCATTGAGTTGGGAGGCACAGTCGGCGACATCGAGAGCGCGCCGTTCATCGAGGCTATGAGACAATTGAAGCGGAGAGCTGGGAAAGGCAATTTCCTCCAGATTCATGTCTCGCTCGTTCCTGTTATTCAGGGAGAGCAGAAGACGAAGCCTACACAGCAGGCCATTCGGGATGTTGGACGTGCTGGTCTTGTTCCAGATCTCGTAAGTGGGCATATCAAGTCGTAAGGCATGTGCTGATTGTGTTAGATTGCATGCCGTTGTGATGTCGAGCTTGAGAAAAGCACGATGGACAAGATCGCTAATTTCTGTCAAGTCGAACCAGAGCAAGTAATCGGAGTCCACAACGTCCCCTCAACCTATCACGTCCCCCTTCTCCTCGAGCAACAAGGCCTTGTTAAGATGGTTGACGAGATCCTCAAACTCGACGGTATCCAAAAAACCAAAGGCTTGGTTGCCCGTGGACAAGCCACTTGGACCGAATGGAAGAGCCTTACCATGCAACAAGATCGCCTCTATGAGACGGTCTCCATCGCCCTGGTAGGAAAATACACCGCCCTCCACGACAGCTACCTTTCCGTCATCAAAGCGCTCGAGCACAGCGCAATGCGTTGCGGAAAGAAGCTCAACCTCATCTGGGTTGAGTCCTCTGATCTCGAAGAATCGACCCGCCTCAACAACACTCCCGCCTTCCACAAAGCCTGGCACGAAGTTTGCACAGCAAACGGAATCCTCGTCCCGGGTGGTTTTGCTCAGCGAGGCACGGAAGGCATGATTTCTGCCGCCAAGTGGGCTCGAGAGCAAAAGACACCATTCTTGGGCATCTGTCTCGGAATGCAACTCGCCGTCATCGAGTTCGCTCGTCACGTTTGCGACATCCCTAAAGCAGGGTCTGTAGAGCTAGATGGAGAGCAATGCGAGGACCCAGTCGTTATCTTTATGCCCGAAGGCGACAGAACGAAGCTGGGCGGAACGATGCGTCTAGGTCTCCGTCCCACCATCTTCCAGGAAGGATCAGAGTGGTCTCGCCTCCGCCAACTCTACGGCGAAGTCAAGCAGATCAACGAGCGTCATCGTCACCGATATGAAGTAAATCCAGACTACATCGATCGTCTCCACGACGCGGGTCTCGAGTTCATCGGCAAGGATGACAAGGGCGAGCGAATGGAAATCGTAGAGCTAAAGGACCATCCGTACTATGTGGGCGTACAGTTCCACCCTGAGTACCTATCTCGGGTCTTGATGCCGAGTAAGCCATATCTCGGGTTCGTGGCCGCTGCATCGGGCTGCTTGGAGAAGGTCACGCAGGATGTGTTGGCGAAGGAGGGCATCTTGCCGAACGGGCATGCGGTAAATGGCGTCCGTATCTAAGAGGTCTAGATTTCATGGGCGTAGAGCGGAGCTCCATTGCGTCCCATCATGTGTTATGTTGGATTGCATAGTCTGGGATTTATTTGCATGGGTACTTGGCTTTTGCGCGTGCATAAGAGTTGTTTATACTGCGAGCAGATAGATAGATTAGTAGATTACCCCCAAGCAATTGGCGCCAGTTCTGTTAAGTGTCTGTACACGAATACAATACAATACACACACCTCAGCGAAGTGGTTCATAGTCTCAAGACGAAGCTGCTCTCAGTTCCAAATAACCCCAGACTTGAGGCCACGTGACGGCTTGCCGAGTTGAGACATTTACCCCTTTTTAGCTCGCGGTGCAGTACTGTCAGTCAGCTGCTTACGTGTATCAGGCCCCAATTGACGGAGGCGCTTTCGATGACTCGGAGAAGACACCCATTTTATACTTGAGTTTTCCTTTCTTTCATCTCATTTCCCAAATTCAGATTTCCAACACGGTATCACTATATATTCTAATCTTACCCCGCGATCCTTCAACCCTCCACCCATCCAACACCCAGCCCGGGACTTTCTTTCTTTCTTTCTTTCACAGTATTCCACAATGGAGCCCCAAGCCATCTCTTCTCTCCCCCCGCAATACGAATCCCTCACCCACTCGCAGCGCGTCCGACAAATGGTGCAACTAGGCCGCGACTCCAAGACCTCGCCTGCAACAGCTCTCCTGATATCCAACCTATCACGTGGGCCCCCCTACACCCAACTCCTCTCCCTCAAAACCTGCCACGGCAGCCGCGACCTCGCCGTCGCCAAACACCTGCTCTCTGCAGCCTCGCACGTGCTCCGCAAGCAGGCGATCCACGTGATCGTCGCGCTCGGGACCGACGACGAGCTGCTCGAGGCGTTGAAAGCCGTGCCTGCGACTCTGCAGAGGAGCACGGTGCGGCGGATTAGGAATTTGAAAAGCGCGAGACGGGGAAGGCAGGGTGTGATTGAGCGGTTCTTAAGGTTCTTGGAGGGGAGGAAAGGGGAGGAGAGGCTTTGGAGGTATGCGGTGCCGTTTGCTTCGCGGGCTCGAGTCGAGAGCCATTTGCCAGATCTGGTGGATCATCTCTCGCTCTTGGATTGGAGCCATCTTGCGAAATGCCAGCCGGCACTTGCGCAGCAGACATTGTATAGATTGATTGAGGATTCTGAGGAAGGGGATGTCTTGCTGCAGCGTACGTTGAGGCATGTGTTCACGCAGTGGATCTCTCATGATGCAATGGCCGACTTGGCTCTGGCCCTCGTCCGGAAATCGATTCCTAAAATACCGCTTGCGGTCTTCCCTATCGGCTGGCCTGAGCCCCTGCTGTTGAAACGCCGGCCACGACAAGCTGTCGATATCATCCTCGGCGCGGCCGACGACCTCTCTACTGACATCTTCACCTTCCAAACCGGAAGACTGTGGCGGAAACTCTCGCTGGAGCAATTCCTCGCTTTGACGAAGCGCTACCCGTCACTCCTCGAAGGCCCTCTCTTCCCTGGCTTGACGGCGGAGCAGAAATTGCCTGCGTATGAACTGATCCGTGTCGCCTGGCGGGACGAGAATGGAGTCCTGGAATGGGACATCGCCGAGCACCTCCCGACCAAGGAAAGGATCGCAGAAGCACGACGACACCTGAACCTGAAATGGCTGGACACCAACCCCAGCCGCCGCATCCGGTACATCTCTCTTTTACCATGGGACGAAGCCATAGAGCTGCAGAACCCATATCTCCGGTCCAGCGACGCTGATATCCGGAGCGAAGCGCTCTCGCGCCAGATCAAAGCAGCGAGATTCGACGGTGAGCGGATCGAAGACGCGTTGAACCTGGTTATCAGGCATAAGAATGAACCGGGGACGATCCAGCGGGAGTTCTTTGGCGCGTTGAAAGATATCCCCGCCGCGAGGTTCACGGAGGGTCATCTGGGGCTTCTGACGCAGGTTGTACGCAACGCGTTGGATGCGGCGGCTGCGACGATAGCGCTGTATTTGCTGGTTGAGTTTTTGGCCGGCGTGCTTTCTGTGCACCCGAGGTGGGCGAGTCGGCAGATGGCGTTGGTGGTCAAGGAACGAGGTGTTGGTCCGAGACGAGTGCGACTCTCGGGTGTGGTGCCGATTAAAGAGGTGATGAGCATAGTGCAAGAAGAGATGTCTCCTGCGCTCGAGAGTCTCCTGAGGAAGCAAGATGCTGCTGCTCTGACGGCTCTCGCTCGCTCTTTTGAAGAGTACATGGACTACTGGCCCGAGTTACTCTCGACATGCACCAAAACTTTTGAGATCCCGGAGATGGATCGCAGCCATGAGATGATGATGGGAGCCATCTACAAATTCCAACACCCCGCTTCTTTCTGGACCCATATTATCCCTATTCTTACTAAAGAGAACAAAGACATTGCTGGCTCGAGACACATAGTCAGGAAGATCCACCTCCGGTATCAGAACCTCCTAGCTCCATATCTCCACCCCATCGACGCACCGCCTTCTTATACCCGCAAAAGAGATGCACTGAACGAACTCCGAGGCGGATTCTGGCGCTGGACTCCAGGTCAACAGGAAGCTCTCGCGCAGATTATTCTGAAGGATATAGCAGATGAAGATGTTACATCTGACAAGAAAGTCTCTTATATCTGGCAACTTGGCCTCTTGCCCTCCGTAGACATCAACCATCTCATATCACTCGCGAAAGATGAGAGGCCGATTGTGCAAGAAACAGCGCTCAAGGCCCTCGGACGTCTTGATAGCTCGGAGGGCATTCCAACCCTGATCGACGCGTTGGGAGATGACAGGGGACGAATTGCCATCTATGCTCTCCGCAGCGCTCTTCGCGACCTCCCGAAACCCAAAGCTTTTGAGATTTTGAAAGCGGTGCCGAGTACGAAAGTCACGGTTGCGAAGGAGACGGTGAGGTTGATTGGCGATCTGGAGGCCGAGGAGGCATTCCAGTGGCTTCTTGAGGCTGAGACGACGAACCTGCACGCTTCTGTTCGAAAGGCGCTGCTTCGAGCACTTTGGAATTACTTGGATCGAGATGAAACCTGGGCGATTTTCACTCAGGCGGCAGGGGATCCGGAGCCAGAGGTCGCGAAGGGAGTCATTTCCATCCCCGTGGACGGGCTCTCCTTGCCCACGCGACAGAAGCACCTTTCCCTCCTGCTCACGCTCCTCTCCCATCCCGCACCAGCAGTCCGACTCGAGACCCTGCAGCGATTAAACTCCATGCCTCTCAGCGACCCCGAAGCCACGCTCTCCCCGAGATTGTTCCAATTGGTAAGATCGGCGTACCAAGACGAGGTCTCCTGCGCCGTCCGCGCCCTCTTCGCAACCTACGCACGCACCCAAACCCCGCTCATCGTCCAGCTCTACGAAGAACTTATCACCGATCGGAAACTGCTCATCCGGGTCCACGATGTTCCACAGATAAGCCAGATCAGCCCGCGCGATGAGGCGAGGCTTCTGCGGCCTGTGACGCGGGCGATCCTGGGCGTTTTGGAGAGGGACAGGTTGAGTGTTAAGAGGCGGGTCAGGCTCATGTTTGAGGGGCTGCCGTGGGATGAGTTGAGGGGCTATCTGGTGCGCGTTGTGCCGGACCTCACGCCTGATGCGCTCGTGTTCGCTTGTGGCGAGGTCGAGGGCGAAGGATGGAGTGCCGGGTGGAAGAGGGAGGGTGACGATTTCGAGGGCACGGAGAGGTTGTTGAGATGCAGTACGGATGAGAGGGCGAGGAGGCTGGCGTTGAGCTTGCTGGTTGCGGGCGTGGGCGCGAATGGGGTGTGGACGAGGGAGAAGAGGGAGAGGTTGCAGGGGTATAGGGGTGATGAGAGTGTGTTGGTGGCGGAAGCGGCTTGGGAGGTGGAGGTTAGGGGTGTGGATGATGGGGAAGGGGAGGAGGGAGAGAGAGATGGGGATGGTGGTGATAAAGACACAAAAAAGGGGGCTTTGAATGATGAGGGGAGGGGAAGATGAATGAAGGAGAAGTCGAGTCCCCAAAATGACAAGTGCTCGATAAGCGAAATCACTGGGAGTCCCCCCCCCCCCCCTTTTCAACTATCCCCTCTCAGAATGTCGGGTTACAACACAGTCAGGTAAATTGTTTTACAAATCAGGTGCACCAAAGTGGTGATATTTCTTGGTCTTATTGATTCAAACTCTCAACGGTTGCTTCGTCAATTCGTCAAGTTCAGTCGTCTTTGTTTTCATTGCTCTCTCATCGTCATTGGCAAAATATCGCATCTGCATTTCGAATTGAGAACAATGGACCAATGTTCTAGAAGTGGCATCTCGTAGACATGACGTGGTCTTCAAGCTTTACGAATACGATTGTCTGGTCAACCGAACAAAGAAGCCACGCATCAATCATGGATCGCGACTTGAAGCAATCGAAGCCCTCGACTTTTCGAAACAGATTCTCAGGATTTTTTAGTTCCATCGCCGATTTTCGTCATTCGCTTGCTGGCTTCAGTTACATTCATCATAGATCGCGAGAGAAAGTGATCACCAGCTAACGAAATAGCTCGGCCCGCACCCATTGCCACCCACGCCGAGTCCGGGCGCCTTCCCCGACCCTCCTGATGCCCGTTATACTCCCAGGCCTGCCTATCAGCTCACCGGGCGACGACTGGGTCGTCGCCTTCGAGAACATACAAGCGTACGAGACGGCTAGACTAGCCATGAAACCCACGCAAGCCCTTCGCGATCAATGGCTGGCGTCGGAACGGAACTGGTAAGTATAGGATTGGCAGGAGCTGGGAAAGGGCGGCCAGGGAATTGTTGGACACTGGACGTATGATGGTGCGGATAGGCGGCAGAAGACGGTGACGGATGTTGCTGTCAAGTCAGGCGCTGCGGGCTGGTTAGGCAGATTCTCGATCTTTTCTGGGTTTCGCTTCTTGGAGATGGCGAGAACTGATCTTGGCGTCTAGGTCCTGTGTATATATGGGGTGACGGTTGGAACCCGAAGCTATATGGCTCGCGGAGTTTGCGAGGGTCAAGACGCCTCATGTCGTTAAGAGCAGGGCTAACGGACACTTGATTTAGACTGGGGACTAGCCCAACGCATATACCTGGAATTCTGCCCCGGGGGCGACTTGGGTGTCTGGTTGAACAGGTATTACGACCTGTCAGTGTTCCTTCTCTTCTATTGGCAAGGACTAACCTGTTTTGGCAAGCCAAGGAACATCGCGGAAAGCGATCTCTGGTGCATCTTCCAGTGCTTGGAGAGAGCAGCGTTCGTTGTGCATCATGGAAGCGAGGATCCGAAAAGCGAAAGATACAAGACGGATGGTGAGCTTGTTCATTTCGACCTGTAACTAAACAATGGTAGCAGGAAAGGTCGTTTTGAAGGCAACCGAAGAGCTAACTTCTTCAGTTTTGGTTGGGGATCAAGCTCTGGATAACGAGCACGGGAATCAACCTCCGTATAAGGTAGATATCTCCCACTAGTCTCTTCGAACGATACGAGACTTATTCTTTAGATAAACGATTTCGGGCTATCGAAAATGGTAACAAGTGGGCCTCAGGATGCGAAGTATTTGAAGCAATACCTATATTATGGCACGTGCTCTTGGTATGCACCAGTAAGTTTAACCTATTCTGATATCAAGCCAGAAGATGTCGCTAAGGTATTGATTTCAGGAGCCAGTCACCAGCATATTCCACGACGCCTTCTCTTCGCGGCCATGGAGAGTAAGCCCCAAAATCCACCTCTCGCAAATGACACGAAACCTAACACTCGCAGCTCTTCTCAAACCTATTCAACCCCATGGTCCGCGACCCCCGTTACGGCACCGTGACAAACATCTAGCAAATCGCCTTGATAATGCAAGTCCTGATGCGCAAGCCTCCCAACAGGGTACCAGACTGGCAACATTTCACAACCTCCCAATCCAAAGCAACATACCGTCTCGCCACCAGCGGCCTCGCCGTCGGCTCCATCCTAGACGAAGAGCAAGACGGGCAAGTAGGGGCCCGCTCCCTCTACAGCAGAGAACTGCGCTCGCTCATCGCAGAATGCCTGCTACTCACGCTCGCCTCCCTCGGGAACTGACAGCGGAGGGAGTAAGCACGTGGCAGATGCCGCTGGGCACAACCCTCGGCCCCCCGTTGCCGCAGTGGCAGGAGCCAGTTGCTGGAGGGACAGGATGATGTTGATCCGCTACAGGTTCTGTTTCAGGCGCTGCGGCTTCAGGTCAACTAGCTGAGGCAGCAGCGTGCTGCTCGTCCGCCTGCTCTTCCGAGACCTGCACAGGCGCAAGCTCCACAAGCTGGCCCTGCCGGGTCCGCAAACGCAGCGATAGGAAGGGCGTTAAGGGTTATTGTGCAGACGAAACTGAAGTATGGCGGACTTATTAGAGGGGGACATAAGATAATCGCGGTGGTGCAAGTTAAGGATGCACCTGTGGGCAGAAATGTGGGATCAAGGCGAAGGGCTTAAATATGATGTGTGGGAGGACGCTGATGGCGAATTATTAGACGCTAGGGGAGTTTCCTGGCTTGAGCACTGTGAGGGCTTTGGATGCTTGAGGGGGGGAGAACGGGAGTCTTGAAAATTTCCACGATTCTCCTGACGGTTTCGTATACGAGATGGCGCATGACACCAAGTTGATGTATGAAGGATTAAATTAACTCTTGCGCTCGATAGTTGTGAGATTTCCATTTTCTACAACGCAATTAGTCCTTCGGTTTCCTCTCCAGTAATAGTAGCATCTATACCACCGTCAATTTGTGGGATGGATTCCATGGTTTCTGCTAATCTTTACCGCACTGCTCCATCCTTCGATATTAATCGTTGGATCCAGCCTCTGGATCAGATAATTCTTTCTCGGGATCTTTCGTTCTCAGAAGCTCTATCCTCGGAGTCTACATCTCCAGAGTTTTCCTCAGAATCGTCGTCATCCCCAAAATGCTCCTCTATGGGATCGGTCTCTTCGGAAGGTTGTTTTCATACTTCCATTCCTCATCCTCTATCGTATGCGAGCGTATATCCTCTTTCATCGGTTGGCGATCCGATAGTCCCGTATTTCTCGCCATGGAAACCGTACATGGATTTGCAGGTGGCTCCCAGACATGCTGAGCTTACGGGCCCAAAGAGTCGGAGATTTTGAAGCTGGTCTAGGGAGGGACTGTTGTGATATGAGGAATGGCTTTGCTTGCTAGATGGTATACCGCACCTTATGCTTTTGTGCTTTTGATGGAGTAGGGAAAAGGATTCCCTTCTTTGGCCTTGAGAGTTGCCTCGATTTCCTCCTTGCTCGCGGACCCTTTCTTGGCTGCTGTATTCTTCGCCATTGATCCAATTGTCCTTGCCCTGGTCGAGGCTCTTGTGGTTCGATGTCTGTTAGATATCGAAGTAGGATGCTCTATTGTTGTGGTGTGGGTGTATTGGTGGGTGGAAGTTAGTGGTACCGAGTTGGAGTTGGTCCAGCAGCTATGAAGCCGGCTGCAAAGGAGTTGCACAGCAACGGTGTTTGACTCCGGATGATGTTGCGGAGGGACAGTTGGGTCAACATACTATTTAGGGTTACCTTTTGCTTTCGCTTGTCCTTGTAAATATTTTACAACTAACCCGCCTTATCAATTGAGGCAACTCATCAACATAATATTCCGTCTTACTCATTGTCATCATCTGATTCCTACTCTGTATAGATCAAACGCATTACAAGCTCTCTCCTCACTATTAGCCTTTTCAAGAAGATTCCCGTCGATGAAATCCTCTACATGATTACATCTGGGCGGTCCTAGTAATTAAATCCCTTCACCAGCAGGGCAATCATATAATCCTCAATGATCCACTCATAATCGTCCTCATCAAGACCGTCGTACCAATATTTCGCCTCCTATAGAGCTTTCAGTTCCTCCTCTACTATCCATTATTTAACCAGTTTGCTCCGGGTCTTCTTACCGACAAACTTGCGGCCTTATAGTGGTAATAGTGATACCTCGAGGAACCCATTTGACGAGGTAGTTGGCCAATGTGATGCCTCTCTTGGTGTATTTGCCGCCGTCCGCAACAAATAAACCACCCCATGAAGCTTCTCGCGATGAGAACTAAAGTATAGCTTGCAGGCAACTCCGAGACAAGCGGGGCTTACGTTGCCCAGGTTGTCTATAATCTTTAGCTTCAGCTCGATGAATAGTGTCACAACATACGTGGTGGACTTCTGTTCTAGTGCTGTGTCGGCGGTTTCCTTGCATTAAGGTGAGAGGAAATGATAGCCTTCGCCTAAGGAATTGAGAAGCGACCATCGATGCTTCATTGTTCGTGACCGCTATTACCGGGACGCTAGTAGAGGAAGACATCTTTCTAATTAACGACGGGTTAGTGGTTGGTTAGTTGGTGGTTAGTTGGTTGGTGGTTAGTTGGTTTGTTGGTTGGCCAATGGTTGGCCAATGGTTGGCCAATGGTTGGTTGGTCAATGGATAGTCGTGTTGAAGAGATATGGGTCTAAACGGCAAAAGCAAGAAGCCTACTACAATGAAGAAGCAGGTCAATCGGTATTGAGGATTGTCGCGATCAAAGAGCTGCGCAGTCTGACCAAGGTTGTAGGAAGTCGGAAGTGCAAGGTCCAGCAACCGCAGGGGAATTAAAATAGCACACGTCTTGTAATTATAAACTTGCTTCTCGGGAAGTAGACAAATTTTTTGACGCTACCTTTCTATCCACTTGTACTGGTAAATATTTACAAGCAACCAGTGGTGTCAATATTCAGGCAACGATTCGACAGAAAGCGGATTCTCCTCAACTAGGAGGCAATCGTTAACATCTTACAATTCAATTATTTGGGAAGATTGCAGGGGAACAATTGTATTTTCACCTAATTCTCTACCTTCATGCTTAATAAAAGATTGCACATGAGCAAATAGCAATTCAACTTTTGTTTATGTGAATGCGGTCACGTTGGGGTTGAAGCCAGGTTTACTCTCCACCTCCTTGAATGAAATTCCTCCAAGGGCTCAGACAGGAAGAATTTGTGGTAACTATAAGAAGATGGAAAGGCAGCACATGAAGTCAGAGAAAGCTCAGGTGAAAGACGTAGGGAATCGGCTGAAAGGATGCGGAGGGAGGTCTACACAACTCCAGAAGTTCGAAGAATCAAAAGAATAGAACCTCAATATTATCAACCTTTGTGAGGCACTTCATAATAGCCCCTACATTGCTCGCCCCAAGCAAAATTGAAGTTTCCAAATTCAAACCCTATTGCCAAGTCGTTCTGAACAATCTAATAATCCTGTGGAACATGAACGCTAAAGTACAGGGGTCCTCCGTCAAAGTGCCTCGTGTTATTGGAGCGCTCTACGAGGAACCAATCACAATGGAGATTGAGTACTCGGTTAAGTGTCTGGGATGCGCAAAAGGGGCTAAAAAGCGGGCCGTCAACATTGCTATCAGCCTCGCATAAATGTTTCCTCTCAAACATCCCCTGAAGTCTGGTGCATCTAGATACTCAACCCGTGATTTAGCGTCAGCAGTCCTCCATAGAGATAGAGAGACAGCTTCTGCACACTCCTTTCTTTACATCTTTTGCATCTGTCACTTGAAAAGAGCTTATGAACAGCTGCCCACCATACAGCCAATTCTAGCCGCCGTTCTCCTGGTGGGCTTCACCCTCCTTGTGCCTTTTTACAGGTGACTCTATTCTGCAAGAATGCGCGTCATCCAAATGCAGAAAAGTAGTGTTGTATGCAGCCCCACTCGCTGATTGCTGGTCTCTCGTCTGACAATATGCATCCCGTGGCCCCTGGCCACAGTTTCCTCTTTGGCCACTTGCTGTACCTCAAAACCATGCTGGGTGAGGTGCCAAAGGACTGCCATTAAACCTATGTCTTTGACGATATCCATTGAGGACATTTCCAGAAAGAAGGTGCCTTCTATCTAGATCTCTGGCCACTGAGTGGGGTGATCCTGGAGGGTTTCTCGCCGCCCATGGCTACAACGACTATGGTAACCAACCACAACATTGCAACATCGAGGCCATATATCTCCCGTCGTTTTTCAAACCTATCGTTGGTGGACTAAATATGTTTGAAAAGAGCGAGCGTGAATAGCGGCCGTGGCGTGCTGTGTTCACTAAAGGGTTCAACAACGAATAATTTAGCTCCCATCTTGTAGGAATGACCGAAGAAGCAAAAACATACGCAGAAACTTTGAGAGGCCTAGCTGGGGATGGTGAATATTTTACTTAGATCTCGTGACCCTGCGATTCATGATGGACATGATTAGGAAAACTCTTCTGTTCGACTCACCACTCATCTCCAAACCAATCAAAATTAAGCTGATGAAACTAGAGATACTGAATTGGGGGCTCAAGAAAGGATACAACACGCTCGCTGACTGCATGATATCTCAAATCCGATGGCACCAAGCCAGCGCCAAGGTGGACCCACTCGGATTTCTCAACTTCGCTGTGCATGGAATGGTCAAACAGGCGTAAAATGAACCAATACATTGGCAAACTCCTGGGCGAGCGGTATGAAGACTACAAAACGTTCCCGAGATCGTCAGAAGTAAAGCAGTCATCGATCTTGTGTTGTAAGCTTATCTCCCAAAGGACGCCAAAACCGTACCAGAGAAGCTTGATCCAGAATTCCGAACTTTTGCAATCAGGCAGATCCGACTGTTTGTTTTCGTGGGCTATGATTCGAAAAGCAGTCCTATTTGTTACTATTTCCACCTTCTGTCGAAGAACCCAGATGCACTTGCAAGGATACGTGCTGAGCATGACTCTGTATTTGGGACTGATGTTTCTGCCGTCTCATCCCTGCTCATCTGGCGACCGCACCTTATTAACTCCCTTCCATGTACCACTGGAGTGATCAAGGAAACGTTGCGGTTGCTCCCTCCTGCAAGCGCGATGCGTCAAGGAAATCAGACCGTCGACCTCATCGACGACCAAGGCAATATCTGCCCAACAGACGGCGCAATGGTGTGGGTACTGCACAACCGCATGCAACGCTCCGCTAAATACTGCGTCCGTCCTGACCAATTCCTCCCCGAGCGCTGGCTGGTGGCTGTATCCCATGAAGAACGCATGGCGACCCTTTGAACACGGGCCCAGAAATTGCATTGCTGAAGGGATGGTAATGGCGGAAATCAAGTTGGTGTTGGCCCACCTTACAAGAGAATTCGAGTTCAAGGATGTGTATGATGAATGGGATGGGTTGCATCCGAGGAAGGGACCGAAGGCGTATAGGGGAGAACGAGCATATCAGGTTGAGCAGGGAGCAGAGCATCCGGCACAGAACTACCCGTGCAAGGTGTCGATTCGGGCTACGCGAGCGGGCAAGTCCTCTAGATCTTTCGCAAGGACCCTCAAACTGTTGAGAATGGGTTGTATAATAACTTTCACTAGAGAATGGTTTAAGAAGAAGAGAGGAGTTATTTCTATCCATTTACGGTGGAATCTATAAAGGAGAGCTATCTTGATTCTGATTCTGATTTACTGAGCTCCGCACTATATTTTGATGCAAAATGCGCGATGTTGAATCTGCGCCTCGAGAGGATTCTTGTCATCACAGCCTTAGCTGCGACATTGAAACACCCAGAGTTCAATAACAGTGGCCTCTGCAATTGTGTTGATAAATTACGGTGCAGTTGCTGGGGAGACTCTCGTCAGGAATAAGAGCCCCTTTCATTCTGATTATGTCCATTCCCTGGGGCTTCTAGCCCAAGGCTAGGAGTTTCTTGTTCGTCAATGGCCCCTGCATACTGATTTTCCGAGTAGGGATAGACGAGAGGGGGGTGTAAATTTGCTGTAGAAGCATCGACCGGAAGGACCGGAGGATGCTGATACTCTCCGAGGCTTTGGTCGAAAGTTCGTTCGTCTTGAGGAGGTGCATCCCATGGAGTTGTGAAGATTCCACTGCCCTCACCCCGACTTTCAGGTAAGACTACTGAGGTGTCTTGTGTCACAGAGAAGCCGGAGTCGGTTTGAAGAGCAGATGTTCGTGGATCGCTCGAATCGGCATTGAATCCGACGTAACCTAGACGTAATCAGACAAGGTCTTCCAATTCTGCATCCCACGAAGGAGGGCTTATCTACTGACCTGTCACCTGGGCTTCAGGCTGGGCAACCTGTGTGACCTCTGCAAGAAGATACGGAGATGGCTCCGGGGACGTTGTCCCGAAATCATCGGGAATGATAAGCTCAACCCCTGGATAATATTAGGGAGGATTCTAGAGCGCCACTGAGGAGCTCACCCTTATGAATATCTGCGTGCGCTTTGTGGAGATGATTCTCCAGTCTTCCCTTACGCTTTGCCCCACGCCAGCTGCAGCCGGCTTCAGGACAGAGCAATGGGCTCCCATGATGCTCTTTGACATGACGCTGCATATCTGCCAAGCGCGCAAAATCGGTGTCACAGCCGTCGATTTCGCACGGAACACGAGATACGGAGTTGAATTGGTAGGCCATGGCGTTGTGGAAGGTAGGAGGAAGGACGGATGTTGTGATACTCAAGAGCCGAATGTGGAAGAAAACGGTTGTACATATAGTCTTTCATCGTAGGCTCCACGTATGTCTTTCCCCGCACAGACCTTAAGTATGCCATTGGGATCAATGCCGATTATGGTTGACCGGTGTGTGATATTGGTGCCCAAGTCATTCTTGTGTCGAATATTGATAGTCGAATAGCTAAAGCCGTCTCCTTGCCAGCACCGAGTGTCCTGTACCACCAACAAGAAGCGCCGCATGCGCGGAACCAAGAGTTCGGGATCATGCGCGGCGCCTGTTAATTGGACTGACGAGAATTCTCAGATACAATTGTCCTTTCATGAGCGGTAACGCTTTGGGTCGTCGCTGCCGCCCTACCAAACCATAACACCGCCAAGCCTAACTTACTACGCATAAGCAGGCATATTTGGCTGTGTTGACTGCGCACAAAAGGGTGAGGCTTGCGTGCTTAGGATTCGCCCTGAGAAGCCCGCTGAGCCTCAGTTCGCTAGGGGGCTTAGATAGAGAATACTCACCGAAGAGAAAGGCGGTGAGGGTCGGGGTTGGTCGCCTTGCCCCAGGGCTGTTAGTTGCCTCGTTGTCAGGCCGTCTTGTTGGCTGTTTCCAGACTGAATCCGGATGTGAAGTGTCCAATAATCGTCTGGCGGTGAAAAGGATAGTTGTTTTGGCAAGGAAATATTTGTGGGCAGGATGCCGGACAACGCTACATGCGACGAGGCAACTGCCCTAGCATGGGATCTCAGTAGGTGGTGGAAATTTAGAACTTCGCGGACGAGACACCGAGGCCAAACCGTTTGCGGAGGGGAATTATGCGTGGGTCGACGTGGCGGTCTGACTTCATTCCCGAATATGCCGTTTTGATGCTACCTGAACTTGCAGTAGTGTAAAATGCAGATATAGAAACGAAACCCGTTAAGGATGATTGTGGAATTGTAAGGGTTTCACACCCCAAAGCCATGCTTATGACTGTCTTGTCTATCATCAAAATGGAAAATACCTGAAATCCTCCGCTTGCTGCAGAGAGAGCCACAGAGTCGACTGATCGACGATCTCTCTCCTGCTGCGCAGCAGCTCGGCGGAAAGGGGTTTAGCGTGTCGGCCCTTGGCCGATTTCCCCGAGCTTTTTCTCGCCTTTTCCCCCTATTGTGCAACAAAAACCGGTCTAGCAGCTTTCGGCCTGGTGGTGTTTCTGCAACCCCTGAACACAAGCAGTTGCCCTCCACACCAGCCGCTGTAACGACCTCTGAATGGTCGACAAACGAATTTCGCACACGGCTTGAACTTTATTGCGAAACGCATGGCAGCAGGGAATAGTTCGTTTCTGGAAGCCGAGGACGAGGCGCCATCTTAGCTGACTCGTGTTCTCGCTCAGATTCGAAGTCCCAAAAAATAATTGAGCATTGTGGTCGAACGTTGTTTAAAAGAAGGTAGTGGGGGTGACAAAAGCCTTTAAGTATTAATCCTCTTCACGCGCGGTTTGACTCGGGCAACTTCGTAGCAACTTCGAAAATGCAACGCTGAGCACCCAAAAACTGTCAATGCTTGACTCAAGCAGTTGGAGGCAGGCTATTTGGAACGTCCGCAGACCCCTGACAACGCGCCTGACTTATTTGTGAGGTGTGCAGTGCCTCGACTCCTTTGCCGAGTGTGGAAACGATTGGACTGCACGAATCCAAACAGGAAATTGAAAATTAGGTATGTAAGCAGGATACGCTTTGTAATTTATGCAAGGTGTGAACCTTGTTCGGTGAAGCAAGAACGAGAGACATGGGACGAGACACAGCAGCTTGAGAGCTAAAACAATTCAAGTCAAATATACAAGCAGAACAAATCAAAGTCCCCTAGATGCAATCGTGGAAATTTCTGGTGCACGTTTGACGAGAACTCCCAATATTTCATGCCAAACTTTTTTCCTTACCATCACGCCATCCTCGGAAATGACCAGTGTTCCAGGTCTGTAGGTATCTGCCAGTTATCCTCGGTTATGCGAAGAAGAGCTGCTGGTATCAAACCTTACGATTTTCTGGGGACCCAAATATTTCTCATCCGATTTGCAGAACCCCGGGTGCCACGACATTGACTACAGCCGCGGTGGTGAGGCTTGCAAGTTCGATTGCGACATGCAAGTCGAGGAACTTGCTGACGTGATACCTGTCAGCAAGGCCAGCTGCAACTTTTGACTTTTCCTAGGTATCTTTATTGTTGAGCTCTGCAAGAATGTCCTCGGCACTTCGCTCGTAAAATTTGGTGTTCAAGTGCGCGTCACTTCCCACCAAGACCAGTTGCGGCTCTGCGGGACTGACGCTCTCCTTTGTCTGTCCGAGTTGAGGTAGAAGCAGCAAGCTCAGCAACGTGGTCGAGAGTACATTGACCTGTATTTGATGTTCCCAGCCGTCGGCAGTCAGGTTCCATTGCAGGTCGCTAGACCGGCATTCATAATCGCGATATCTAGCCAATTGAGATTTTCGACCTGGGAAGCGGAGGATCTCACGCTGGCAAAGTTTTCGAGATCCAGCTCCCGCCCTTCGACAACCCCTATTCCGTTTATTGAAAATTCGATATTTGTTTTTGCTGAAAGGCTCTTGGACGGAGTGCGGACGCCAAGAATGACTTTAGGGCTCCGAGAGAGACAATGTGCCTTGCTGTTTCTAAACCAATCCCTGTATTAGAACAGGCAATGGTCACTGTCTGTGATTCGAAAGAACTTGGGGGCGGCAGGTTCAGTGTCTTGAATGGCTGGATGAAAAGGGGAGAAGAGGCATGATGATCTGTTTGAACTTTTGAGTTAGAAGGATTGCTGTAACAAGATTGAATACTTTGACGGTTGAAGTGCTCACCTCAGAAGGGAGCAGAGCAGCCATATATAATACCGCCTTTAGAAGTAAAATTCACAACTCCAAGGTGAAGACGGGATAACAATCAACCAAGTTTAATCGCGAAGAGAGGGTCAAATGTGCACTTGCGAAACTGTGACCAAAATCGGCCTCATACGGACTTGGGATGGGCGTCTATCCCTCTCAGATCCCATCAAGATCGAAGAGTGTGAAGCCATTGGCTGGAGTTTGCCAAATCTCCGAAACACGTGACGAATTCGCCTCACTTCGCCCCAGTTTTCTCGGGGACGTATTTGCCCGTTGGCAATGAAGGGGGCTCATCTCATCTTCGCCATCAAGAAAGCTCTTTTCTGTGCTTGCGAATCCGAAATACACTCACTGGAGGAGATCGATTTCTTCGACACTGCCGCGACAATGCCACCTGATGCCCAACAAGGCTGACAAGGCGGAGTCAAAAGCACACTGACGTGGCCTGCCGCAGTGCACTCAGCCTCAAGTGTAAGAGTGATGCGAAGATGGAAGTCGCGAAGTGAAGAGGATGTGAAATGC
Source organism: Hyaloscypha finlandica (assembly GCA_021399475.1). NCBI lineage: Eukaryota > Fungi > Ascomycota > Leotiomycetes > Helotiales > Hyaloscyphaceae > Hyaloscypha > Hyaloscypha finlandica. Next base: position 39,885 of record JAJTUR010000092.1, on the reverse strand, counting down.
GATTGCGGTTGGGCTCCACGGGCTCCCACTAGGTTCGTTGATGCCTGACAGTTGGTTTCTGCCTGGCGAGCGAAGTGGCTCTCCCCCCTATTCAACGTTCCGAAAGAGGAAGCGAGCACCAAATCATCTCAATCGACAAGAAGCCCCATAGAAAGGCAGATTTGGGATCTTGCAATTGCACGGAAGCTCATGAATAGATCCAGTTACCGAACGCTCGATATAATTTCAATATCAGCTCCCGCCTACCCTAGCCTTCTCTTCGTGCCCGCTGTCGTTGAAAAATACGACCGTGTCTTTTTTCTTTGCGTAACCCATAGAGAAGTGAGTACTTGGTACTGACAGCAAATCTCTCCGACAAATAACTTGATTTGTAGATTAGCAGTGGGTTCGTGAATACAATATTAGGCGAATGTTTTTGAGTTGAATGTGCAGAGTCGGGTGATGCTGTGAAGTGTGTGGGTGATCGTGCAAGTTGCATCCTCAAAATCCAACGATGCTGTGCAGAGTATCGCAACATGGTAAACTGTCTCCAAATTAGGTTACCATGTTCATAGAGATTTGCCGAATTCGAGACAATCCCATTTATAGAGTCGACGTCGAGTTCAGTTAATGCGGAAAACCTTTTTTTAGAATCGCGCCAATCACTAGAATCTGTACTCACAACAAAGGATATGCCCTCGTTCTTAATCCAAAAGCCTTTGTTAATGAGACCCCGAGAACTATTTGGACCATCCCGTGGAAAAGTAGAGTGGGAATAACCGTGCTAGAATGTGTTCAACATAATGAGTCAATTAGCAATGGACAAGAAGAGCAACACGAGCTTTTTAATGTTCTAAGTCAAAGTGAGCTATTTCAGCACTTCCCCAATCAATGTCCCTCGAGTTATAGTACATTTCAAAGCCTACATTTTCGAGTGTGTTAGAAATTGAAATGTTAAATTCCTACTAACTCCGAGTCTAGAATGTCCATTTGTGATCTGGGACTTGAAAATGAGTGTCGCCTTTTTGTCCAGCACGGGGTCACCTAGCTAGGGGGGGTGCTCTGTTTCCGATCTCAGATCGTAAGCGTGTTTGTGACTCCGGACTCCCCCTGTGACCATGTCCCGATTTGCGAAGGGCTAGTCCGGTCACTTGGGCAGGGGAACAGCCTCTCTGTGAATTCCGTGTCAGAGAGAACTTCATTATGCGGGGCCAGGCTGCCAAGTATCTGCTCAAGGGCTTTGATGCGTCGACGCTTCCGGGCGTTATGGAGAATATGGGCAAGCATGAAAATGTTGTCGAGTATGAGGAGGTGTGCTATTCCGAAGGAGAGGATTTACTTGCAGATGATGCGTTGGGTGACATTTTTGACTTTCGGGCTGCAACGTTGACGCGTACGGTTTATGAGGCTGTCAAGGTTTTGCAGCTGGCAAGTCGTGACTCGAGGCGGAGAATATGCATGCGCTGCAGTTTCGCGTCGCGGCGAGAGCACATCGAAGCGTTCCTCCTGGGCGAGTTTGTTAATAAGCTGAAACGACTTCCAGCCTTCAGATTCCAGCTTCCACACCGCCCACCATCAAGACAATCCTCAGCAAACTCATCTCCCTGTTCGGTTTGACCACCGTCGCAGACCCTCTCTCTCCATTTGCATCCTCCTTCCTCGAATACGGCTACATCACCAACACCCACCTAAGCTAGATGCGTCGGCGGATTGACGGCTTGCTAGAGTTCTTGCTTCCAGATGTGATTGCACTGGCAGATGCGTGGTCCTTCTCGGACGCTAGTTTGGCGAGCGCCTTTGGATGTCGAAACGGTGATGTCTATACCAGGCTCTTAGCTTGGATCAGACAATTGCCCATCAATGTCGAGGCTGCGAAGAACTATGGGGTTTCAAGAAGGGCTGGGAGGAGAGCATTCGGCTATTCTTGATAAGGGATTGCATTGCCAAAGCTAGATTGTGAAGGGTAAGTCCCAACTTCCTGAAGTATTGATCCCCCTTGCAGCAATGTCCAGCAGCGTTTAGGAAATTCTGCTCTTAATGTTCAAGAGCTCCTGGAACATTCTACTCTAATGATACCCGAAGAAATATGCTGACTCCGATGTCTTAGGCCTTAGTTGTTGGATTTGATAAAGAATTTACCTTGTAGGGTTGAAGTGTTGCAGAATTTGCATTGTGTTCGTACAACGTAAGGGGGAAGAGCAACATAGCTAGAAACAAATCTTGCACATACAGAGTAATAGTTAATAGATAATTTACTCAACTATCAATTACCGGGATTTAGGTTCCCATCTTGTCACTAATCTGCTTCATGATCTCTGTCAGGCCATTCGTCCTCTTCTCCCTCGTGGAGCACAGGAACAGGGACGCAACAGGCCAAGCATGGATCCCGCCCTTCGCTTCCTGAGATTCGACTCTCACGTTAGCCTTCTCCAATAAGTAAATCAGATCTCTGATTTCCGGCGCAAAGACCTCCTCGGCTCCAAACGCAATGAAGAAGCCGTGGTCTGGAGCCGCTTCCCGCCACCACGAAATATCCTTGCATTTCCCAGGCGAGATCAGCGGGTCATGGACTGAGATCTTGGCGCCAGCGTACTGCTTTGCGTATTGGTGAAGGTTATCTGCATCGAGGTAGTCGCTTGCCGTGTTTCTGTCCTTGGGCGAGATGAGAGTTACCCAGGGGCTGATCAGGACTGCCATCCCGGGCAGGAAGAGCTCTGGAGCCAGCCCGCCGTTGGAGATTCCGGATCTCTTGTTCCCGAGATAGAGAAGGAGGGAGAGGACTAAAGAGGCTCCGGCCGAGTCACCGCTCACTACGATTTTGGATGGAGAGGCGAGAGACTGCAGGTATCTGTAGCCGGCAATGGCTTGGTGGAGTTGTGTTGGGTGGGAGGCGTCGGGGACGAGGCTGTATTCGAGTGAGAGGATAGCGGGGTTGTTGAAGTTTAAGGAGAGACAGGAAAGTAGAGCGAGGAAGAATTCTAGGTAGAAATAAGAAGAGCCCATTGAGAAGCCGCCGCCTGGGATTGAGTTAGCGAGGTCAGAGCAAAGGTTTGGTCATGCGTTACCATGGGAGTAGTAGATTACAATATCGGGATGGTTGTATTGGTCCTTGATGAGCCAGATACCTTTGAAGTCGCTCTGTATTTTGTCAACTCTTGGATTTGTTTGAGTAGGGGATTGAAGGGTATACCTCGTTCACCTCGTGCCAATGAATCGGGGATCGAATGTATCCATGTCTCAGCATCCGAAATCTCAAAAATGGCAACGCTACCCATTTTGAGAAGAAGACTCGCCCAATATTTGCAGGAATGTATGCAAAAGCATATCGCACACATCGAATCACGATATCCTCAAACCATGATGCTTGTTGGACAAAAGGAGAGCGGTATTCTCGGCTCAGAAGCAGGCGTTCGTAAACGAAGGTCAGGGGTAATTTCAAAACTGGAAAGAATCAGCTTCCGTATTTCGAGAGAACGGCGTTGTAGCGCGGGGGCGGGGCATCAAATCATTTAGAAGTGAAAACGTATCAAACATACGCAAGAATGGCAAAGCTCTCAGCCCACAAAAGAGTGTTGGGAAGAAGCCGACATGAATGATCAGCTGTGGTGCTAAAAAGACAAGAAATACGAAGCAATCAAGCCAAGATATCTGGCCCAGTATCATGCTTCCGGCGTATAAAGCCCACTTGGGACTGTTCAATGGCGATGCAATGTCATTGCACGAGAAGAAGATGGATAGATATTCTGTTGAGATGATGACATGACTTCCTAAAATCTTTAGCCGAGTCGATCTGATGCCAAGCACCGAATGCTGCCTTCCAGCGCATCTTAACAGCAAGGAGCTACATATTACCAACATTGAAAAGAGACATAAGTTTCTCACAAGATTCACAATCAGATCGTAAATAAGCTCAGCCTGGAATAACGAGTCCTGGGGTTTCTTTAAAATAGCTCGTTGTCACGTGATGGCGCCAAGCCTCTCGGAGATTTCCAGCCCGAACCTCAAATAATCGCAAAAACCGGCACATTCGATCACAACTACGACGTGAATCCCCATGATATGCCCTGCGCTTCATGATTTGGGCGAATGAGCCTGTACATTCCTTCTGATTCCTCGGCGATGAAATAAAGGCGCTGCCATATTCTCTTCTTCCTTCTCTCGGCCTTGTAAGCTTCGTCATCATGGCGACACCTTCGACAACGCCCGCTCAGCTCGAGCTCATCAAGTCAGTCGCCTTCGCATCTTTGTGCCGATGGAGCTTTGCTAATGTACTGCAGCTCTCTGTCGCAAGATGAGATCCCCATTAAGCTTCGATGCGCCATCTGCAGCAGATTGGCCATCAACGCCTTCCGACTCCCGTGCTGCGAGCAGGCGATCTGTGAAAGTTGTGAGTACCCCGGCGACCTGTATTTCTCATCTCTAACAACCAAGTAGGCCAGTCGACTCTCCCTTCGTCATGCCCCGTCTGCGAACATACTCCTGTTGCAGCTGAAGACTGCAAACCAAACAAGTCATTACGAACCACCATCAAAGTCTTCCTCCGAACCGAGGAGAAGAAGCGCGAAGCTCTTCGACTGAAGGAAGAAAAGAATACACCTCCCGATACTCCAGTCTTGCCTGAGCCGACTCCGGTAGAGCAGACTCCTGTCATCGAAGAGACACCCATCGAGCAACCCGTCTCGGCTGAAGCCAAAACTGAGGCAGAGCCCTCAGCGGGACCTGTTGACGAGACTCTTCCTAACGCGCAACAAGTTACACAAGCTGAGCAAGATATCCCTCAGCAATCCATCGAGGTCAGTTGTCCGTTCCCTGGAATTAAACATTGCATCTAACCAATGATTAGGAGATAACACCAGGTCAGGAACCTATCGCCGAAAACGATCTGATCAATAAAGTAGAAAGCGCAGCTGATGCTGGGGAGGGAGTTGGTGCGCAGGAAGATATGAATGGCCAAATAGGGCAGGGCGTATCTCAGACAACTGCATTTGGTGCTGGATTCGGATTCGACACGAGTGCTGCTGCAGGTGGATTTCCGGCCATGGGTTTCGGAGGCGATGTGAACCAAATGCAAATGATGATGGCTATGCAGAATGGCATGGGAGCCGGAAACTTTGGGAACTTCCCCATGATGGGTAAGCTAAACTTGACCTCGACTCGTAGTGTGCCTTGCTAACAGGCAAAAGGAATGCCAGGAATGAGCATGGATCCGATGATGATGCAGAACATGTTTATGAACGGTGGATTTGGAGGTGGCATGAACGGCATGAACATGGGAATGGGCATGGGAGGCTTCGATGGCGGTGTTGGCACAGGCTTCAATAATGGATGGAACGGACAACAATCATGGAATGTCGGACCAGATAATTTCAATCATCCAAATGCAGCCAGCATGGGTCACGGTGATTATGGAGCAAATAACTCTGGATACGCCTCTCACTCTGCAGGATATAATCAAGGTAATTATGGACGCCCAAACCAGTTCAATGACTACCAAAACAGCTACGGATACCGAGGTCGGGGTCGAGGAGGTAGAGGCGGATATGGTCGTGGCGGCGCCTATGGATATGGTGCCAATGGTCCCAATGAAGCTTTCTCACAACAGTACCCGCAGCATGGCTCAGGTCAGCAGTCGAATAGTAACATTCCAACTGGTCCAAAGGCGGGTGTGGCCCCCGAGGCGTCAGGAAATGTCGATGAATTCGGTAGAGAAATACGTCAGAGGTCTGCAACCAAAGAAGATTCTCCACCGAAACCCACTGAAGACGAGAATGCGGTCCAGGAACCAGCAACCACTACTACTGAAGACGGCCATGAAGCTGAAGCCCCCTCAGCTGCCGTTCAAGAGGAAGCTCCCGCAGCTACAGAAGAGCTCAATGCGCCAATGCCAATCCAAACCCTTGACGATATTGCTGATGCCCCATATCAAGGTGATAACAACGCTCCATACAACTTTGGATATGGTCAGTCCCGAGGAGGGTATTCCCAAGGTTACCATGGACGAGGTGGCAGCTCTGTTGCTATGCAGCCTCCCGTTGTAAAGCCTGTTGATATTCCCATCAATGCACCAACCGGTCCTAAGGCTATGCGTGAGGGATTGCCCAATACCAGTCTTGCTAACCTACGTGGGCGAGGATACTCGATGGCTGGTCGACCTAGTTCGAGACCCACCAGCCAGAGTGCGAGTGCAAGTGTCGTCCCTGAGACTTCTGAGAAGGATGATAAAGATTGTGAGAGAAGCAGATCACCCTCACGAGAACGAGAGGGAGAGCGGTCTCGATCCAAATCAAGAGAGAGAAAGAGAAGCAGAAGCAGAAGCAGAAGCAGAAGCAGAAGCAGAGAGAGACATCACCGCAGACATAGGCATCGCTCGGTGTCCGCCTCCGAAGATGAGAAGGAAACTGAACGCCGTAGAGAACGTCGACGAGAACGACGCCGTCGCCGTGAAGAGGAAGAACTCATTGATGATCGCCCTGTGGACGAAGTTGAAGAAGACAAGAGAGATGTCGTAGACGAGGAACGATCTCGCTCTGCTTCGCCCTCCGAGTCGAAACGCTCAAGTCACCGAAGCCGCCGAGACAGAGATAAGTATCGCGAACGAGACCGCGAGAGCAGCAGAGAACGCAAGTCCTCATCCACCAAACACCGTTCCCATCGCTCCCGCCACGACGACAGATCACGAAGCCGAGATCGAGACCGTGAACGAGACCGAGAGAAGGATCGCGAGCACAGACACCGCCACTCCCGCCACCATTCCGAGGAAGCCTCCGAGCGAGAACGACCCAAGATATCCGACAAGGAAAAGGAACCCCTCAAGACTCCCATCGAAGAAGCCGACTCCTCGCGCAGACCTTCGGTCATCTCAAATAGCGCAAACGGCATCGAAATCAAAGGCTCCAGCAGACGCAAGCACACCATCGAAGAGCTCCCTGTCAACATACCCACTGGGCCCCGTCAAGATCGTGTGTCAGCTTCCACATCCAGAGTCTATCGCGACAAAGAACGAGAGAAGGAGAAAGACAGATTTAGTGGCAGCAGACACCACGACTCCTCTCGTTCCTCACGCCACGAGCCTTCTCGCTCCCGCACTCACGATCGCGAAAAAGACACCTCGAAATCCTCCAAGTTATCTGTCTCCGCCCCAGCAGCGTCAGCACCCAAAGACAAAGACCCGCACGAAATTGAGCGTGAAGCCCGTAATCGTGAAAGATTACTGAAGGAGGCGCAAAGGATCGCGGGGCTGGCTGGGAGTATGGGTGGTGGTGGCAGGAAGAGGAGCAGAGATGATGGAGATGAGGGAAGAAATTCGAAGGGAAGGAAGAAGGGACGAAGGGGCGGGGCTGTGGTTGATGAGGAGGAGGAGAGGATTGCGAGGCTTGAGGCCGAGAGGGAGGGGGCGAGGTGGGCGTGAGTGTGATGAGCCTTGCATTATCCTCCACTAACAAACACAGCCTCAATCTCGGTCTTATGTCATCTCTCCCCCCTCTTTTGTGAGAGCTTGCTTTATGTAGAAAAGTTTTGTTTGGGAGAGAGATATCCTACGGTTGAGGGAAAAGAACACCCAAACGGAATAAATCCCTCGTGATACATTGTTCGTTGCTGCATCATGGGCAGAGAGGTAGCTCTTTGACTGAAAAAGCGAGGGAAGAGGATCGAAACGAAAACTTGTACATTACTCTACTTCACCTCCCTTACTATTGATGGATGTGACGGGATAGGTAGACATAAATGCAAATGCAGAATCAATTTATATCTGTTTCTTGAGCCAGTGTGCTAGTCCCAGGTTGGGTTGGTGATGTTCGATCTACTGATCTTGATATAATGGTGCCAGCAGTCGAGTGATTGGCCTCCCTATCTTCTCCCCTTGTCATGTAATGTCCCAAGTGACGATGTTGGAGGGAACCCTCCAGTTGAAGTTTTGTTGCATGCCTATTTTATGTTCCCACAGTTTTGGGGCATTGCGTTGTCGATGTGGGAGTGAGTTTTGGATGTGGAAAGTGTGTTGCCCACCGCTTTAATGTTCCAGGTTTATTTGATACATCGGGAATGTAGTGAATTCCTGAAGTCAAGATCTTGTTGCACATCTAACGAATGTTCCAGGCTGTTTGGTACATTGGGAATGTCGTCCCGAAGTGATTTCCCAGAGTGAATGGCGAAGGCGATGTTCCCCTGGCCCATCTCCGACCTCTCATTTTGGAGTCACCCATGCAAAGACTGGAATGGAGTTCTATGTGAGGGTATGATCAATTCCTTTGCTGTGGGTTAATGATATGCAAACATTTTTGAGTACAGGGAACATACTTTGCGGTTTCTCCTACAATCGCGAACTTCTGTGGCAAGTCCAGCAAGCAAGCCCCCGCCCCCGTTTTCCCCCTGAAGTAAAGTAAAACCTCACCCTTGCGAATCAAGAACCCCCGTGTGGGGTCCCCGGGCCCGGCTGGTTTTGGTTCCAACCAGTAAAGACGAACGGATCTTCAGCTCCATACGCATACGAATCGTATTGCCAATGATCTGGCGGAGCTGGGCCCGAAGTCGAATCTATCGATAGGTGCTGGAAACCTGAAGTCGTGCCATAGGGCAAGCCGTGTCCTTGCCATGGTGTCGGAGGTTGTTGGTAGTACTGGTCTTGGTGATAGGTGGGATGTGTTGTTGCCGTCGTATCTGTTGTGTAACCAGCTTGGCTATACGACGGTTGGGTTTGCGGTGGAGTTTGGTATTCTGCCATGCTTGGTTCTGGACTCGCAGCTTGAGAGACATCTTGAACCTGGTTAACAACGTTGATTCGCAGCTCATTAAAGTCGTTGGGGCTTAGTAGCTTGCCTTGACTATATGAATCGTCCCCATAGTCGTAGTCGGTATACGAAGCTTCAACCGCTTGTGCTTGGCGCACTGCTTCTATATTGTGTTGGACTCCTTAAACTGTTGGTGCGATGTTTCAAGACCTGTGAACGTACCTTCATATCGAATCCCATGTTTCTTTTCCAGATGGCCGACGAGAAGCTTAGTCCTCTTGACCCTATGGTTGCATTTTGCTATCGGGCAAGTCTTCCTAGGTGTGTGTTGTTCCTGCATATGCCGCTTCAGCTCCGTTTTGCGGCCGAAGGTCTTGTTGCATCCTTGGACCTCACACTCTACTTTGCTTCTGCTGGTACTAGGGTGCGATGTTCGTTTCGAATAATGTGAAGAAGACATTTTGTGTGGGTGGTTTCATATCGAGGTTGGGCGATTCTTGCAAATCTTATCAGGAGCGGGCGACTCGAGTTTGTTAACACCTTTGATAAGGTGTGCCACGTGAAGGACGGAAAGGATTTCGCAGAAGGAAGAACCTATTTTCTGCGAGGCCTCCTAAGGGATGGAATCGCAGCTATGCAGTCTGGTAGTAAGACTTCATGTAATACGCATATCCCTCGAATCGGTCTAGCCGCACACTCACCCAATCAGTAGAAATGGCAGCAACGCGAGCGCATGTCCTGGGGTAATTGAGACAGCTATGCATCTCAGATTCCTGAATGTTGATGTAAAGGGCCGCCAATCTCCATGAACGTGGACGGGAAAGCTTGAAAAGAGGGAGCAGTGCCGCAATAGGAATGGAACATCGTGGGGCCGTTTTTCCTAACAGCCTGAAAAGGGGGGCGAACTTGCAAAAATGGCCTTATATCATAGGAGCGCTTCGGGCCGCACTGATGCTCTGACAAATCCAGACCGAAGATCCAAAGGAGTCCTGAAGCCTCTTCCTGCAACCCAGCACACAAAAACCCATATCCCGGGAACCCAAATCCTTGTCACCACCCTATATTCGTATCTTATAGGGCTGTAGAGTTGACTCCCAGCTACGAGTGGTGTAAGCAGATTGGCTCCGCCGTGTAAGCAGCGGGACAAGAGAGGTAGGGGTAATCATTGGCCTTATGTGATGTCCAAAGGGTGAGGAGGAATATCAAATTCGTCCGCTCGACTCATAATCTTGTGCCGTGATTCGCTTGAATCTCCTCTTTTGTTCCAGCTGAATCAAGCACTAACCAAATAGAGCAAATATAGTTCGAGGATGCTTACCCTTTCTCTGAGAGGAACGTAAATGTACCCCACATCAAAGCTCCATATCGAATAACTCAGTCTTCGGTGCCTCTAGCGACACAGCTCTCCTTTACTCCTCTTGAGTTTTCCACATGGCGCAGGTCACGGGATGAGCTAGTCTCTAATTCATTTGGAATCGAAGTTCTTATGCATTGACATAAATTCCAATAACTTTCTGACCGTGCAGTATTACAAATCGGCTGACGCAAGAACGTCCACTTCACTGGATAGGAAGTCCCCGTCCCTTTTTCCCGTCCCTCTACGTAAGGCTCACTCACAGCGGTTGTCACGTCGTAAAACACTCGAATCATATTCCTCATTGTTTCAGTGAGGTGCAGCGGTTCAAGTTCGGCCAGCATGTGTCCGTGCGGTTCGCACCCGACACCCACGTAAAAGTCCCCTCAAAAAAGCACGTTTTCACTCACTGACGGAACGAGGGAGAGGAACGTAAGGCTCCATTGCATTTGGAAATCAAACGATTTGGCGTTTTTACAAGCAAGGCAGCAAGAACATTCTGTGCATTGATCGGCTGGTCCCGACGGCGCGAAACCGAGGGCGGATGACTGCCATGCTGACGGCAGCACGGCACGTTACCGAGAGTGGACCGCCACAGTGGGATTCCCAGGAGAGCAGCATCTCACATGATACTGACTGTGCCTTGCGTGCGTGGGTTACTGCCACGCTTCAAATAGAAGCTGAAATGTGTGAAGCTCCAATAATCTGTGACGAAGTCATGAAAAGGGGGAACGAGTCTTCTTTTTAGCGAGCTGATGACTCCAACCAATCAGCATCCCTGCAGGCAAAACAGTCAGCTGAATTGCGTTCTATGTAATATCTTTGATCCCAAGCCTCTCAAAGCTAGTGTTTGAGACAACTACCTTGTCTGGCAGTATCTGACATGCTACTGGTAGTAATGAATGTGGCGGAATCGATCCAGACCACTTGTCTAGCGACAGCTGCGGGTGACTAGATCAAGAAACCACGGTACTTTTCTTGATCTGGCTAGAAACTCACGACACTCGTCTGTGCTTCAAGGCGAGGATCTTCGTGGATACATTGCGCCACTAAGCTGGGCGTTCAGACACATGGTGGAAGATCGTGCCGCCTCGCGGACAATATCCAGGTCTTGACTGCACGAGGGGGATCATACGAAAGGAACACTTCGCAAATTAACATTCTTCAACCTGATTCAGGAACCCGGGAAACTCCAGCTGGTTTGTACCTTGGTCTGGTGAAAATTTTGAGCAATTGGTGGGTCGAGTGTAAGAGGCTTCTCTGGACCGGCCCGCTGGAGTGAGAAAGTAGCTTCTTCTTCACGCGGCACACCATCCTCAATGATTGGGGATCCTAGGACGAGAGACCCGGAAACTCTTACTGCTCAAAGCTAGCGTCGGTAAAAGCTTCGGTAAAAGCACCTGTAGCCTTGGGGAGGGGAAGGAGGCGTGGTTCGCTCCGCCCCATATTGGCTGGGTTGAAAATCCTTCGCCCAAGCGACAAGCGAGTTTGACGAAACCAGATAGCTAATATTGCGGAGTGCGGGAAGTAATGTGCGGAGTGCCTTGCATATGTTCAGAAAGGTCCCCGGACTTCCGTTGCATGTAATCATTCGATCAAAGGCAAGGCATGACCCAACTTTGAAGTCTAGACTTGCTTCGACCCTTCAGTTGATAACAGAAGCTGTTCATAACGAATATGCCGAGGATACCACTCGAGGATAAAACTTGGCACCAAAGCAGAGTTGGTTTAGGTGCTCTGGTTCTGCGGTGCCCGACTTTGCCGTGTCTATCAAAGAGGGGGGAGTTGAAATGCTAAGTGCACTGTACCTGGTATTGCGGAAGATACATGAATGGTCTTGTGCCAATCTTGGTATCCAGTGTGTTCAGTTGCAACATTTCTCGGTGAATGATGGAAGGAAACTTGCCGGCTGAAGTACACCCCCTTTGTCAATCAACCGCAATAACACAAACGGCAATGCGAAACAATAAGAAGAAATTAGAAATAGTAACTGTTTATGTTACTTTTCTCAGCAAAAAATGGAGTTGTTGGAATTTCTGACAAGCTGTTGAAGTGCCCTGTCTAGCTTTCCGCGCAAGACCTTGAGATAACATTCACAGCACTTGACCCCCCTAAAACTATTTCTTCTAAGCAAGTCCGCAGTATGAAGAGATTTTGTAATGTGTGTTAACTGAATCTCAAGTGGGCACTTCTCCTTCAGGCGCGTCGATCAATCTCAAGACACACAAAGAGGATGTTACCACTTGATTGTTCCTGTTTCCTTTTGCGATTCGCCTTCCAGTACTCAAAGTTTATCCTACGAGTTATTATAGACAAGTCCAAATGAGAAAAATTCAAGGGCCCTTGAGGTTTCGAGTCGGGCTTCATACCGCGAAGAAGAAACCGGCAAGGCCAATCTCTTTGCTCAAATTGCAGCAGAGGCTTGAACTCCTAGCCCCTTGGTCTGCACCAAGGCCTCTAGCTACCAGATTGTCCTAAAATTCAAGCCCATGAATAATGTGTGCAGGAGTTCTTATCGTAATTCTGTGAGTGGACGTTGACGCTTGTCTCCGTGCCAGCCAACGACCTCGGACGAGACTTGCCACTCACAGACGTTGGCTGTGATCCATATGCTGTGGAACCAGCGGACTTCATTCAACACACAAGCAAGTCTACGCAGGCCTCTTGGACTCTTTGTATTTGCGGCGTCAGCCCCATACGCTCAGATCGGTAACTTGTGATCGAGGAATTGAATCAAGTAAGTCGTGTTGGGATCGCCAGCAGCGCATATGCTCGTGGCGGTCGTGAAGTTGGCACAGGATTCCGAGGTAGTTTTCTTTCGTTTGTTGAGGTCTCCGAGGCTGATTTCGTTTCTGCATAATGAGAGTTAGTTCTTCTCTGCACATTATGGAGTGTTCTCTCCAAAGTGGTCACAGTTCTTGAGCATACGCCATTAAGATGCTGTGTATCCAAGATCATTCGCGCAGGTATTGTGGCACGTACAGTAAACCATACGTCAATCTTCCCTCTCGATATCGCGTTTCTTTAGATCACCGTTCTGGGTCCTTGCTTGTGCCGTTGAATTTTAACGGGAACCTATTTGAGAGGTGCGCGCAGACGTTTCCTTCGCTCGAGCCGAGGAAGCAGGTCTTTCAAGCCTGGTGGACGCAAAGCAGAGACTACGGTAGCAGAGAGGAAATCGGTTTGCAGAGGAGAAGATGCTCTCCAGTTCGGGGGAGGGTGTAATGTGAAAGTTTATGGTTTGCATATTCCGGGCGAACAGGCTCATCCTTATGAAAGGGGCGTATGCATAGACTACCCGGCCCTCCCCCTTTTTTGTTGAGGGCGCCTTGCCAACTCATCCGGCGGGGTATCCGTTTCATTCAAGCGTTTTACTCCTGATTTGAAGCTAGCGGTTAGGGAAACGGAGCTCATTTCGGTCGGCGCGACCCAGCTGCGGCCTTTCTCGAATTTGGCATTTTCAATTGATTGTTGTGTTGCACACAAATATTTCATTAGGGCATGAAACATACATTGCAGGCGTTTGTCAAGGGTTGGTTGGCTTGAGTTGGCGAGGGAGGGTGGCCATTTTTGGGTCGCATGTATGTTAACCCCATCACTCCTCCCACTCAAGCCCTAAAACTTCCTTCATATCTCACCCAACTTTGAGGAATTACTTTAAGAGCACTTAGAATACTTCCGTGACTTAAGAGAGCGCGTGTTATCGTCCTTTGCAATTTCGTTTCCATATTTCTCTACCCATTTCACTCTGAATCCCCAACGGCATTTAGAACGCACACTGGACAGTTCAGCCTGACTATTCTCCTTCATGCATGACAGCCGGCCACCCTACCAGACTAAGACAAGAAGTTGCTTTTGGCTTTCGGTTGCTGATTGCCGTTGAAGTGGTGTATGGGTCCGCGCATGGGCATCGTAGGCCCTCGCGCCTGCGCCGCCATCAGGCGATCTCGAAAATTGACCTTGTTTTAGGCAGCATGCATCTCGTTTTCCATGGAGAACAGTGACCAGGCTGGCCATACCTGGCAGGATTTCTTTTTGACGCATTGTTTCGGAACAAGGCGAACAGTTCACACGGCTGCTCAGCTAGTCACCTCACGAGTCACTTCGCGAACGATTTCGAATCACCCGGATGAATACATCCTCTCTGGAGACTATCCGAGGGTGCAACTACTTCATTTGAGATTTCTGTCATATTTTACAAAAACTGCACGTCTCTCGGGCGCAACCCATGCTCAAATGATTTGGCTGGCTGGGAAAAAAAGGGGGGGCTTCTCGCTTAACGAGGCCAGCCCTTAAAGCACTTATGTGGCCATGCGGTTTCAATTTTAATAGGTCCTGATAAATTAATTGATTCTCGATATCCCTGTCTACGACAGATATAGGATCTTCAAATCTTCATACCGGTCTTGCACTGCTGGGTCTACCGGGGGTTGTTTCCCGTCTCTTCCGGAGCCCGCGCGTCCGTTTCAAATGGGAGGCTTGCCGTCAGATGGGGATATTTTACGTTGGCCTTGCATCCCCATCGGTCTACCCAGGGAAGGTCTCATGGTTGGCTTGGGCAGCAGCTCGCCGCCGCTCAGAGTTGCACAGACCACGCTGCCCCGGACAGGTCGATCCGTGCCCTGGTAGTACAGAGACATGTGCACTCTTTCCAAAGTCCTCGGGGCGTCAGAGTTTATCTTAGTTCTTGCTGCCTTATCATCACCAACTTCAGCGTTCCGATAAGGAGATCCTGTCCATTCTGCTTCCTGAAAGGCTCACGAGATAAAGAAGAACTTCTCCAGAGCAAGACGTACTTGGTCAAGGTTCAATGATTAGGATAGCAAGTAATACAAATTTCACGAAGGCGGATGACAAGGAATGCAAACGCGCATCCACAGAGTCCTCGTAATGAACATCGACAGTATTAAACAAGCTCGTGTGCTATGCAAAAAAGCACCGCACAAGAGCCAAATATTTCAAGCTCCCCCTCCGGCCTTCAAGCTCGCAGCCAAAGAGCCAAATTTTCAAGAACGAGCCCATTACTCGTAACGTAAATTTCACCCACCCAGCATTCTGCTGCCACATCCTTCTCAACGATCACTCTGCCTTCCATGATTATGAGAGAAGACATTGCAACGTTCACTAAAGACCTCGTGACGGACGGTGTTCCATAAGCTCCTCCAAATCAAGTTTCTTCGAAGGTTCTGGGGACGCAACCCTCCTGGTGTTCGGGTAAAGGAGTGTAACTGAATATGTGTGGTGGTTCTATGACTGATGGTTCTGGAGAGTGTTGGTTATGCGGTATGGACACAATCTGCCTCCCTAGGGCTGGCGCAGTTGGCTGCGTTTCCGAGCTGTTGTTGAATGGTGGAAAGGCCTTGAGGGGTTGTCGAGAATCTGGCAGAGCCGCGGTCAGCGAGCGAGACAATAAGAGATCTAGCATTGTGAATGTGTAACGGCGTTTGGTGTAATTCTCTTAACAAGTTTAAATCTGGATAACCATTGATGGTCATTTTGGAGACGCTCACGATGGCTTACCTCGATCAACAATAACAACTTCTGCCTGGCCTTCCGCCGACACAGGGGCTTGTACTTCGGGCCTCGCGTTGAACACGACTGATTCAACTGATCAGCAGGAGGGTGTGAGAAAGTTTATGAAGTTCATACCATTCTGTACTTGCTCCTTCACGTCGTGCGACTCGAATCCGTCCGCAGAAGTGGCTCCAGGGCTTCCACAGCAAGCCTGTAGATGGCGCCTCAGCTTGCCGTGTGGTTCTCCTTCATGGTGGTGAAGTTCTCGTTGACTGCTAAAATTGAGGTCGCAGTGCTCAACAGCGCAGGAGAGTCGCTTCACTGCCATTTCAGTGGTCCCCATGTTGTTCCGTGATCATACCAAGAGCACAAGTTTGGTGTTCGACGCCTTGCAGAGAGTTACTTCAGATAAACATGCCCAGGAGCGTAACGAAATCCCCTGTTAGCCTCAAACTAGGCTGACCCCGTACCTCAAGGTGACTCCAGTCACACGAAAAATGACAAGGTCTAGACCACAAAAGGATACACAACCCATCATTCATCGGTCAAGTCACTCTACGCCTCATGATCCATCATCATTGGTCAATAGTGAAGAGGGTTTCATAGATTGAATAAGTCATCGCCCTTACGGAGCTTGCAGCATCATCAATGGCCTGTTTAACCATGGGAGTTGATCCTTCTGGATAATGGAGGAGAATGGTACGCCTGACAGAAACAATACAGGGGCGGAAGCAAGTACAACGTGGCATCCAGGCATTCTCCCCGGTAACAGATTAGGTCTGCTCCGTGCTCAGGAAAGATAGATGCACCTTTTTCGAGTATGCTTTCATCTGGGGAGGTCGGCTGTACGATGGCGGTGAAGGTGTGTTGACCGGTCAGGCTTGCGTTTTGCAGCAATCCTGGGCAATTCCCAGGCATGCTCTCCAAAATCGCCAGAGACCCAGACTGGCGGCTAGCTATCCTATGCCAACTCCCCGAGGGTGATAGATGGGCGGAGCGGGCGTTCTGCCTGCCCCGGAATTGGTTCGCAGCCGACCTTTTGACCATCGGCTATGCCCTACTCGGCGACAAGCTGTGAAATTCGGTATCAGCCGAGCATGTCCTTGATCTGCAGCTTCATATGCTCGTGACAATGCAGGCTCGAACAATGGGTTGACTCACGGTGATTTCTGGAATCCTAGTAGCTGCAGCCATTTTGGGAGGAGTTCTTGCGAAGTATTCCAAATCCCAGGAAGAGATTTCTTGGCATAAAAGCAAGCCCGGGTAATTAATGACACGGCGAGAAATCTACATTATTTCAGTAAAGGAGAGATCAGCGAAGTACGTCTTGCTGAGATAATTCCGGAGATATCACGTGATTAACAACGTGACTTCTGGCCATAATCCAATGAACTTTCAGATGGGAGACTGATTTCTAGGTGTAAGACTTCGACAGTACTCAGATATTTCAATAAAGAAATCAAAAGCATTCTAAAAGGTCTAGAACTTACGATCAAAATATTTCAAACAGCACTCCAAGAAAGTGAACGCAAAAAGGAGTGAGAGCGGATTCAGATTCAGATTCATTGAAGAGTCAATTCTCATATCGAATCAAAGCTCTCTTTGTTTGCATCGCTTGAGCCCTGCACTCGAGCCTGTGGGAAAGATGGTCGGATGTGAACTGGAGGCTCGCTTATGATCCCGGCACCCCTTGTCGAGATAGCACGGCAATAATACTGCCTACGAGTGACATCCCAGGCTTCGTAGTTTGGTAGAATGCTTTACCAACATTAGTGCAATCAAGGTGCAAGGAAATGGCATATGATCGAGCATATGCTGAGACGTTGCTACACTCTCTCCGCTCCAGCGGCAAAAGCAAGAAATGCCAACTCAATTTTTTGTCCTCAACTCTATTTCAGCAATTCCTTTTCGTATGGACGAACCAAGAGATCGTGCCTCTCGCACTTGATACAATCCGGCAGCTAGATTTGGTGAACCATTGCATACATCTCTCCAATATCTTCTCATTATTCGCGCTCTGATCGAGGCATCCTGCGGACTGAAATGCTTGACAAAAAACGAAAGTGGATTCCTTCAACAAATTGTAGGATCATCGATCATGGTGTCCCAGCTACCCATGTTACAGGTTTTTTGATCCCAGGTCCCTAGTTCTGCCATTCAAACTGTTGTTCGTTCGAACCTGGATATTTATTCTGGCAGGGGGCATAATGGCTACTGGATGCAATGATTTCCGTAGCTTGGGTTTCACCAATATGATATTGATCGACCGTCTGTTGGTTGTCTATCGAATGTTCGAAATTGGTTGGCTCCACATCTATCTCCTCTAATTCACTTAGAGGAATGGAATTCCCCGAGAGAAGCTTATTCCCAATACCAGTATATGTTTCGAGTAATTGTTCGACTTCATGGGTTTCGTGAGGGGTTGGGACTGCCGGGAGAAGACGTGAACTCCAGTTGGAGAATGAATCGATTTTATTTTTGGGGGAGGAAAACTCGCGTGATATCTTGACTTTGGGCAAGCCACCCTCGAGGTTATCGTTATCTAGTTGGAAAGTACTCTCAACTTGAGCAGGGTCAGCTGGGCAAGTCTTGAGAGATAGCGCAGTCTTGATCGGAAGATTTACCTTCCAAAAGATGCTTGGACTTCAAGTGTCTCCTCATCACTTCAGCTCGGACAGTGCCCCTAAATCTGCAACCTGCGAATTTGCAGAAGATCTTAGCGGATTGGTGGACTTGCCTCTCATGTCTGCGTGCATCGGTCTTTCGACCGAACGAAGCCTTGCATTTTCGGTACCTGCAGACAATTCGAGGTGAAGGTTGCCCTCCAGGAAGAAAGTCCATTGCGAAATTGCTCCGATGGCTGGGAAGAGCTGTGACGATATCGCTGTTGTTCTGAATCCAATCGGAGCGGGAGAATTGGCACTGGTGTCGGTGTGAAACCTCTGCTGAATGCAAGATGTTGGCTCCTTATCTCTGTCACTTGTGAAGAAATCCCTCCCAAAAAAAGGGCGGGAACTCTTATGTCAAATGGAGATATCGAAATCCTTTGGAGGTTGTGGAAGGCACATATATACGGTCTGGAACTTCATTGAGCATGCGCGGTGAGGATTTGTCGAGAGCATCTCTTCTACTTAATAGGGGGTTCGATATCAATGAAGCGGGGTATGCAGAGAACCTACATCTGCAGACCTGCAAGTAGCCGGAAAGTACCTCACACGGTCTGAGTTGTGTGCCACTAGAGGCTGGTCGCATGTGTTAGGGAAGAAATGGTTGAAGCAGCAAGGCATCCGCAAAGTTGAAGCTGGGCGGGATTCGAAGTTCGCAAACGATCGCAGATACTAAAAACCCATCAGCAAGGAGGGCGAGAGCCCCGACAAGTCTTTTGGGACGCGTTCAAGTGGGTGAATCTCGAATGCTTCGGTAGTCCTCTCTCGAAGGTTGGGACTGCCTCTTCTCGACTGCAGAGAGTTTGCAAGTCCGTGGATTGTGCAGGTATCTGCAGGTCAGGGTAGGAACTGCGAAAAGGAAGAAGGCTACTTCCTGTTGATTGTCTTTTGTTTGTCTGTCTCGATGCTGGGTGCGTTCTGCAATGCCGGATGGGGGTAGCGGAGGATATGAGATGCGACGTGGCAAGCCAGAGGCCCAAGAAGACCTCGATTCCATATTCTGTGGCTTGATTGTCATCTACCGGCCTTAACTTCTGGTGCATCAGCTTTTCCTGAAGTGATGGCTCTGAACAAAAAGATGATGACAAGAGGAGGTGTGGGTGATGAAGTGCAGAAGGCCCAAGCTATTAGTCCTCCCCGGCCCGCTTTTAGGGCATTCAGGCTGGACCACTGTCAGTGGGACGCCCTAAATAAGTTCGGATGGCACTAAGATCCTCCTCTTCCCAAATGTTTCAAAACCCACGAATTATTATCTCCACATTTGACTAGAGCTCAGGGGTAAGGCCTGGCGGGATGGCGCGAATTCAGTGCAGCACAGACTTCGCCATCAACGGTTTTCACAGTCTCCACTCTCGATGGCAATGCATTTCCTCGCTTCCACGTCCTAGTTCTCTCCCCTAATAAGCTACTTACGAAATTCTACCTACTTGGAAGCATCCTGACTCGATGAATACCACCCAGATGAGCCTGAGTGTTTACATTACGGTGCTAGCTAACGTGATCCTTTAAACGAATCCCAGTTATACGAATTTTAACTATAATGACAGGGCTTAGTTGGATTATTGGAGACCAGCAGCTGGGACACGGCCAGAGCCCGATAGGGAGAGAAATCATCGGGAGAAATCCTATTCTGTGCCCCCTACCCGCCTTCACCCGGCTTTCCGCCATCACAAAAATATTCATGCATCTACCAACCACCGGCAGCGAGAAGGGAAATGATGGTGACATCCTCTGAAAGACTTTCACTGCATAGGTAAGACCGATATGTAAATGAAATGCTCCTGACCATTCTACGGATGCATTCCTAGGCTCGGAGGAGCAACACACACCATCGCTCCCATGATTCGACCTATCAGAACGGGACTAAAACACGCCTGTCCAACGGGCACGCCACCGAGGGTGTCGTGTAACGGACGCGATGTGCAACATTCCAGGAACCACTGCCTAGACCGTTAGTCTGCAACGTGAAAGCCACCAACCTCTGCAAGGGCATCAAATGTACTACGTTGACTTCACTCCTAAACACAAAGTCTTCAAAACTTCCTGTTGGCAATGCCCGAATGCGCATGCATTGTTCTGAGACATGGCAAGATCTCCTGCCACATCAAGATACCAGTTGTAAAGTTGCGAAGACTCACTCAATAGTTGAGTAATAATCCATCTTCCCCATGACTAACGCAACTTACTGTGGTGACTCGGTAGTGTCAGTTCCTTGGAAATTATGCCAAACGTTTGCAGTTGATGGTGAAGGGTTTTCTCAGTTGGTGTTCCAAGGCTATCACGTGACAGAGAAACGTCAAAACATAGCCATCCCCATGCTCCCACAGAACGAGGTTGACTTGTCAAGAAGTCTTTGTACCAAGAAGTCGCATGAACTTTATGTCCTGTTATTTCTCAAATTGACGTATGCGGCAAGATGGAACGGAACTGAGAAGTGAGTTCACGTGATCAACCTTCAAAACTACACTGGAACTTCAGAATGCTGGGTCTAATCCCCTCATGTTATTTTTGCTGGAAGGCTCCTGTAAGTTTAGCCGCACTCCTATTCATACACCTCCATTCATAACTGAACAAGAACGCCACCACATCCATAATATCCTCCGGCTCCCCTATCCTCTTCAACGAAATCACCTCGCTCAGCTAACCCGCAATGACCTGCATATTCGTCGGTGCTCTCACAGCTCCGGGAGCAATGGTGTTAGTCCTGACCCCCCTCGGACCCAGCTCAAGCGCCATGCTCATTGAGAATCCAATAACCGCAGCATTTGTAGCGCAGGAGACAGCAAAATTGGCACCGGGGGAGATTCCAAACGCGGATGTGGGGTTTAAGAAAGAAGCCCCAGACTTGAGATAAGGTATACAGGCGCGGGTAATGTTTAAGAAGCCTTTGGCGTTTGTATTGAACATCTTGTCCCATTATACATCTGTGACGTTGACTGTTGATTGGTAAACACCGTTTATACCGGCACAGTTGAAGATGTGGCCAATACGGTTGTAGTTTGATATAATGACTGAGATATATTCGCTACTTCTCTATTGATCCAACATCGAAGGCTAAAGTGCAGTGGTGATCCGCATTTGTGCATAGGTCACATGTCTAGTCGAGAGAGAGGCTCCATTGATGTCTGTCAACGCTAATGTAGCACCTAATTTTGCGAGGTTGATACTCGCTCCTCGGCCAATGCCACTTCCTGCACGTGTGATCAGGACGATCTTACTTTCAAAAGATGGCGCCATCTTCGTTCTTGACAGAGTGGAGTTGGATGTGAAAAGATGGGTGCTTGAATGGAAACGTAAAGACAGATGGCAAGAGTGCCCAATGGTCACTAAGTGATAGGAAATACTACCTCATATAACAACTGGCAAGCATGATAATAGTGGGGGGCCATCGGGCCATCAGGACAAAACATCGGGAGTCCGACTGCGCAAATATGATTAATAGCTACACAGCTGTAAAGCGTTACATTCAATCTCGGAATAATTCCAATAGAATTACTTATGTTACGCAAGTAGGTCGAGGGAAGATAGCGAGAATAACTTACTAATTGATTGTTTTGTTCTTCTGAAGTTATATTTATGAATCTCCTTGGGCTAAAGAGGCGTCGAAATTTGAGAGCCCAAGCTGAGATACGTATAGTGCCGATGCTCTGGTCCCCGGAATAATTTTCTGGGGAAATCTTCTCGTTTATATAAATGCGAGGCCTTAAGGATAAGGGAATGGCCAGATCAGAGGTAGTTCGAGGGGGTGCGTCCTCGTATTAGCGAATAAGAACTATGCTCTCAGGAAACTATAATATCCAGGGACTTTTCTTTAAAATTCAATGGCTTTTTGCCCTTGAATTTGGCTATGATTATCTTTACCAACGGCTCCTTGTCGTTTTATACTTTACGCACGTCATATCCATGGCCAGGTGCATGACCAGACCCAATTCGATATCTTGTGCATTGAACTCCAGGAGATTTGGTTGAGCATCACTCACCAGTCACACAGTAAGGCGGCACCTCCAGAACTTAGCCTCGGCGCCATTCATGTCACTGGTGGGGACTACTTTGCCCCCCAGTAGGTTACGTCATACCCAAACCGGGAAAAGAGAAAGAATGCCCACAAGGAAACATGGAAACATAAACGGAGAGCGGGAGAAGGTGACAAAGATATCATAGGCTTACTCGAGGGGCAACGGCACCTGCTTAAGCCAGAATGAAAGCTCGAGGATGCCTCTCAGGAAAGCAGTATCTAGGAACTCTTATCGAAAACCCTTACCAGCCACTGTAATTTGGAGAGGGAGGGTGGGTTTCGACGAAGACAGAGGGCTGAAGCGGCAGGCGAAATATGGCGAATGATCCTTAGAGACGCAGTGAACAAGCCTCCTTCGCCGCAATCTTTTCTGAGGGTAGTTACTAAGAGACTATATGGGTGTGGTCAGTGATTTGGTAACCAGAAGTGCCATACAGAAGCTCTATACTCAGTGATACGATTCCAAAAGTCCAAGATTCCTACAACGCCACAAATTATATTGAATATATTCCCAAGTTCCAATATTCCCAGAAAAATAGCTCGTTACGTTTCGTGAAGAGACCCCATTATGAGCAAGCTTAACTCTCTCACTTCACAAAAAATAACACCTGCTTCCAGGTAATTCCTGTCACGTGTCCACTTCCAGGATACTTCAAATTGGTAAAACTTACGCAGCTGCGTTACCTGACTTATCAATCATAGAGGCTCGAACTAACGAGAACCTTAATTATAGTCGGCCTTGGCCTCAACGCAAAATTGACTATGCTGTCACAATACATCGGCCACGTTGCCCAGAAGGTCAACGGAATGGCCGTCGTAGTTAACAGCTCCATCAGCGCACAAGCCAATGACTCTGCGGCTGCCTCTACGGCGCTGAATGCAATCAAGACTCATCTTGTTGATGATCGTATTATCATTATTGCGCTCGCTGTGGTCGCAACAGCGTCTCGGTGAGCCAGGAGGTGGAAGGGTTCGGTAGGGATTGAGGATGAGCTGGATGCACCTGCAAGGGGCGGGGCGGGCCGTTAAGTGGGGTGGATCGGTTGGGTCGGAGCTCAGGGAGGACGGGACGGGATGGGATGGTCATCACACTGCTGATGAGAGATACAATAGTACATCTGCATGGCACTTTAGGCAGCTAGAAAGACCAATGGAACACAAAAAAAAAGAAGAAACCCCCCCGCCTTATTTGAGAACCAAGGCTTGTGATTTCACATTCGAGCTCTTGTTAGCCGGCCATACGGAGGCAGGTAAGTTGCCCTGGTGTTATGAATATATGAACAGTTTGTTTGCATATTCAGCTTCCTTTTTTTTCTCAAATTGCTCTATGGAACTCGGATTTTTACCATTTACTCGATGTAGCTTAATAACTTGGAAAGAAGCGAGGAATTCACCCGATATTATTGTTAGTGGGCTCCCAGTTTATTGAACCTGGATTTAGAACTAACTTGCTCCGAGATGGATCCAGTTATCGCGATCTTCAATAAGCGGAAGGAGGGGAGGTACGGAGGTTCCGGCATAAAGTGGGTAAAGTGAATAGGGCACAGAGCCTGCAG
Organism: Hyaloscypha finlandica; assembly: GCA_021399475.1. Taxonomy (NCBI): domain Eukaryota; kingdom Fungi; phylum Ascomycota; class Leotiomycetes; order Helotiales; family Hyaloscyphaceae; genus Hyaloscypha; species Hyaloscypha finlandica. The sequence goes on along the minus strand of JAJTUR010000092.1, from coordinate 16,072 downwards.
CTGCTACCCTGTAAGACCCTGTGGCTCTGTGTTCGGTTAACGAGCAAATCCTCGCCTACAGCGCTCGGGCGCTGTAGTTGCCCTGCCAGCTAGGTGGCCTACACCTAAAATTAAGCGGTCCCAGTAATTGATCTTTTACAGGTCTCCATGCATCAAACCCTATTCTCTTTACTTTATGCCGGAACCTCCGTAAAAGCTGTAGGGTTTTAGCGAGCAAAAGCCCCTGAAAAGGCGCTCAAGCGCTCGACTGGCCCTTCCCCAGCGCACGACATTGCATCGGTGAGAATTGAACCCCATCAAGACTCTAGGAAGATTGCGTCTTAATATTCTAGATCTTTTTCGATAGTCTCTTCTGCGGTGAGCCGCACCTAGTAATAAATCAGGAAAGGGAATTGCATGTAGGTTGGAATCAGAACGGGTTGTGTATAGTAAATCGTTAATATATATTTTATGAATCTGTGTTTCGTTAAGTAATAATTCTCAGTTAGAGTGCTAATCTACCCGTCAATGCTAGTTAGCATTACTGAATTATCGAACCCAATCACAAAAACACTATCTCTGCCTTGTATCGCATCGACATTTTGTTTACCTTTATCTGCCTCGCCATCCAAGCCAAAGGTCGCCCGTTAGAGAATGTCTCGTGCGACAAGTGGCTGTCGATAAATCCCTTCGAGATCTTCGCAAAACGTACTGCCCACACGAAGCCGGTGGTTTTCTTGGAAGTTGAAGAAACTCCTGCCTCGTTGGACGCGCTCACGTTGAATCCTACTTTGATGATAGCCGGGAATTCCCTCAAGACAGGAATCATCCTCCGCAGGGCGATAAAAGCGTGGAGCCAGTATCGAACCGAGCAAGGAGATTCATTGGGTCGCAATCGCTTCCTACACTCTAGGACTGCCATGGACCTTCCGACTTCGCACGACCGAATCCGTCGTCCTCGCGCGTCTCAACCACCACCACGCTGGTAACCATAGGAGTTTAGACTATCCAAAAGGCACTAATTTCTCTAGATACGTGGCAACTTCGTCGTCTTCAACACTGTCTTCAACATATGCACTTATGGGCTGAATAATAAACGTGTCGAGGGAGGCAAACTCCCAGACGTTCTCTATCGCTCGCTTGAAGGCCGCTCCTGCACCTGGCTTGAGAGTTAATCCAGCAGCAGGCTAACAGCAGCGATTGGAACGCCAACGTTCGCGGATACATCCACTACAGCCACCATTAATCTCCCACGTTAGATCCCACGCTCTTATAGGGTAGATGGTCATGTCTGGAGGAGCGTCCAGCGCTTCGTATTGATTGATAATATTGTCGAGGTGCTGAAGATCGGGAATGAGTTGGCCCTAAGCTTGTTTTCTAGAAAAACAACGAGTTTAATAATTTTGCCCCTAAAAACCTCTTAATTTTATTCTGACTCAACTAAACTAGGCATATAGAAATTTAAAAAACATACCTTAGAAATTACGCTTACTTAGTTTTATAAGTATATAACTTTTTATGCTATTAAATTCAAGTTTTAACCTCAAAGATTTAGAGGAAACGTACCCTAGTAGGTTCTATTTTAGAGGTGCACGTGCGACTTTAGTCACATAACCGAACTTTTAAAAAACGAGCGAAACCATTAAATATCAAGGTAGGTAATAACAAATTAAATTTTATATATTATAAGCCTTCCATCGCTTAAACTAAAGTGATCTTCTTTATTAGAATGAAGCGGAGTTTCGGAGAGTTATAAGCAAATTCATAGAATTAATCTTGGTTTCGTGAGGTAATGGAAAACCGTCCAAACTTACTAATTTTCTAGAAAACAAGGTCGTATACGGAGTACCACTAACCGATCCGAAGAAGAACTCGCCAGCAGTAGCCTAGCCTGGTTCCCTGGGTCCTGCATCTTCGCAATCGAGTAGCGGCTTGTTCGCAAAAGTCACATCTCTCAACATAGAAATACATTGCAAACTGATCGCAGATTTCGGATTCCCGCCTTGCGTCTAGCGTACACGCATCGGATGCCCTCACGAGACCATTCTTGAATGCCAGACGTGGGGTTGTTATAATTCGAGTGATCGGAGAATGGCAGACAAGGGGGCAATCCGTGGAAGAACTGCGGCATGCCAGAGCCTATTTTCACTCTGCTTATCCAAACCGCTCTTACCCAAGCTCGATTGGGTTGAAAATCGCCAAGGAGGGTGCAATCTATGTGCAGCCAGTCTAAATGCTACGAGTCAGGGGAGGGAGTCGTCGCTTGGCTGCGGAGGTCACGGGCAAAAAGTGACGGGATTACAGGGCATTTGTACTACAAGTCTATTTTCAGGCCACTTTCTGGTCGATTTAACCACTAAAGCCCCCCAAATTTCCAGGCCACTGCCCTGAAAGAACGCTAAGCCGTAAGCAAGGGGCACACTGCACCTCTTTAAGGCATATGCCTTGTGCTTATAGGGAAGATTCGCAGAGGTACCCTACAATTACCGCCCTCACAGCGTCCGAGTGCTATGGTTGCTCTGCTAGTAGCGCTGTAATCCTTGAGGATCTTCGATAACCCTGCAAATATCTTACGCTCTACTTTAGGGCACGAGGCCTGGAGTTATAAGGCCTTACAGCGGGCTCAACCCCTCAATTTGCACGCTGTAGTCCACTGAGCGCCCCAAGCGAGTCCAAACGCCCTGTAGTCCTGTCACTTTATATCGTGATCTGCGTATTTCCTAAAGGATAGCCCCAAATTGAAGAATTTAATTTGCCACCTGCTCGACGGGCTTGCAGAAACCCTTGAAAGTCTCAGCCAGACAGGTTTATCTAATCATGTACTCAAGTTTGAACCAAATTTCATAACAACATAGCTGAGGTCCAACCTTTGACCTCTACATTAGAAGTCGAAGGAGAGCAGTTACTGGAGCGCGAGGAGGATTTGGACTCCATCTTCTCAGGCTTTTCCAAAGATGCGGACGACACGGAATCATTGCCTAGCATTGGCAAAGCCAATGGACCCTTCTCACAACATGCTTTTAAAGTTGAAATCATTCCGGGATAGCGCGCGAGAATTTCAACTGTTATTCGACAATCTAGCGCCAGATATCGCTATCAGACGGCCGACGTGTCACTAGAGGAGGAACTCTTTGAAGATTTCAAACAAGAACTGACTAATGCCATTCTTATAGGTAACATTGTAGCAAAAGCTAGAGAACCGGTTGAAAATTTTGCGATGCATTCTACCGAGGCCGTTACAGACCCGATTCCCGAATTCGCTGACCCCACTTCAAATCCAATCGAGACGACCAAACATGGTCAGAAAGAACTGAACCGAGCTCGCCACACGATTTATGAAGTTGGGAGAAACCCCAGTAGCTCATCAACAACCACCAGCGAGAGCTATGCCCGTGCTGGACTCGGATGGGAAAGCTGAGACCACCTCTGGATTTCCCTCAAAGCCTGCTCCCTCAAAGCCTGCTCCCTCAAAGCCTGTTATCCTATCGCAAGCACGCAGCATCACAGCCTCTTCTGCCAATCCAACAGCGACTGGAATCGGCTCTCAGTTCGGCTGGAAGCAATAGAAGCCATTGGGTCATCTCCTTCCGTTGTCATACATATTATACAGACGGGCGTAGGACAAGACTGTCCAAGCTGTCGCAAGCTAGGCGGTGATAATTTTGTGCATTGCCCGTACTGTGGTGATAAATTAGAGAAAAGCTACTTGAAGAGTGAGTCCAGATGGATGTGACTTTGAACTTCCGCTTTAGCAAATTAGCGGCCATCATCAGTTGACGGAAGCGATGCGGGGGACATGTAACTCAAGATATGCTTCCACACATGTGCTTTTACTAAGACTGCCAAACTCCAGACATGATATATGCAACATTTGACGAGCTTCTGAAACACATCCTCGGTAAGCACGGAGTTTTCCGCTGGTATGCGACTACAGTATAACCTCGATATAAGGATACCCGAGATAAGGATATCCTCGTTTTTAAGGATACATCTACTGGCCTCGCAGGGATTAATTTTGCTGTGTGCCACACCTCGTTATAAGGATACCTCGCATTATCCTTACTTTTTTGGGACAATTTCGGTATCCTTATATCGAGGTTATACTGTAGTGGGACCCGAAATCGGGCGATCGAATTCAGTGCCAGATCAGGCTTTTGTTGTTAAGTGTGTGGATGATTCGAAGATTCATATGAATACAAAGCATTCTGTTACTCTCTCGTCATTTCAGCTTCCATCTCTTGCCAAGGTGAGCCAAAGGACGATGCTGAGACCGTGGCATGCCCGCTCTGTGATCGTTATGGCCAAATGTCCGCAGTCAACTCTAGACAACCACATCTCCAAGCATCTACACAGGTTTGTTCTAATCAGTCTTCTATGGGGCACTGGCGGGAAGGACACAAACCCGGTCAAAATGAAATCTGCCAATGGATCAATTTCGAGAACGCTCACCGACGAAGATGGTGAGATTCAAGAGCCAGCGTCCCTTGTTATCGGGAAGACAATTACGCCAAGAACCCTTTACGAAATCTTGAAAGCTGTACTCGACTCATTTCACAGTAAGGATGCAGTACATTAGCCATATAACGGCGATGTGAGGGAGCAGCTCGGAGTGATACATGAAAAATGCCGGCGCTGGCCTCTTTCCGTAGACACATAAACATCGCATCTAGACAAGGCGGCAGGAATAAAAATGGGACTCTAGCACCTGCTATCTAGCAGCGAGCTTCAATTCTGGTCCAGTGACCATATTTGCTGGCTGCACAGCACTGCGTAGACTTCCGCTAGCTGGCAAAGACTTCCATCAATTCGAGGCAACAGGTCTCGTACACTTGAAGGAAGCTTGTGCTCACATAATCCAACAAAGGTGACAATACCTTCAATACCGGAGAAACGATAATGGCTAGCAGAGAAGGGCTTCTTTATTGGGGTATCTGTTCGTCAAATCTAGTTGGCCAAAGAAAACATAGGGTCTGCAATCAGCCTTTACCAATCATAATGCCCTCTAGACAATGTCACTTCTTGAAGAATCCCTTGGCGAAAGACGGCCGATTCATGTCGCCTTTCTTTCCAGACCGACCTTGAAGCCATGATTCCTTTGTGTTTCGAGCTTGAGAAATTGACTTTGGTGCTAGATTCGTGCTGCTGGCCTTTGTCACACGATATGTCGTCGATCCTACCCGTCGATCTTTTGGCTCTTTCTCTGCGGTAAGGTGGAATTTCGTCTTCTTCGCCTTCTTGGTTGGAAATTGGTCGAATGGCAGCAGGTCTTGAGGTTCTGTATCTTCTAGGTATTCGGCTGGTAACAAGTCGGGAAGGGCCCGTTTTCTTGAAAGGGGTAATGTTTTGAATGTATCTTTTAGGATCTCGGCTTCTTCAGAAACACCGCGGATCTCGTCCTCATCCAGACCCTGGTCTGCCTTCGTCGATATGGGTTTCTCTTCTTTGGCGGCGCGCTTTGCATTCTTCGTGTCATCTATGATATCATCTTCCAACTTCCGCATTCTGCTCGATGCAGCTTGTTTCTTTAGCGCGTCGTCTTTCTCCTTCCTCTTCTTTCGTGAAGCAGATAGTTGGCTAAGAGGAAGTCAGTAGCTGTGGCAAGGGAATTGGGACCGCGGGGTAGGCTCACTCTTTTACAACCCTAGCAGCCTCTCTATCCTTGGCTCTGACGCTCTCCGCAGCTTCTTGAATACCAACAGCCTCTGGAGCATCGTCGTCACTATCTTCGCTATCTTCGATCACCTGGACATCTTCGATAGTCTTGGCTTTGTCCTCATCGTTCGCCACTTCTCGGGCTGTAGAAAATAATTCGTTTTCCGCTGGTTGGCTTCCAAATCGACGATGCTTTGAGCCTTCGAGAGGTTCTGCGGCTATCGTATCATGCTCTTCATCCTGAAACTTTGTGTCGTCGTCGTCTTCCTCAGCCGCAACAATGTCGTCAGGGTCTGGCTCTGGGGATATCTTCCTGACGGGAATTTCTACAACAGGTCGAGTCTTCCCAGGATCTGGGCTCTCGGCCACATCCTTCGCACGCACTGGCAGCCGCTTCCTCTTTCTTGAGCTTGGTGGCACATATTCTGCCGCGTCCTCGTCGCTTGAAGACGTCCCCTTGGTTCTCTTCCTCTGTCTCTTGCTGCTGCTCCTCGGCACGTAAACATTTATTGAGTCCTCCTCCTCGATCTCATCTCCCGCAGGTGCCTGCGTGTTCTTCTGTCGGGTTGTAACCATCGTCTCGTCTTGAAGTGGCTCGACAATCGGGGTTAGTTGCTCGTTCTCTGTTGCTGCTGGATCTGTGAATATAGCTCTGGCGGAGTTGTAAAGCCTCGAGAACATTGAATGCTTGAATGTCTTCTTCCGACGAGAGATTTGGTGGGTCAATTCATCGTTGTGCGTGAAATCGTGGGAGGATTGTTTGAATTTATGAGATTAAAAATTCTCGGCAGAATTTCTGAGTGTGGCTCTCACCGCCTTCTCGTTTGAGCTTCTTCTAAACTTCACATCAAACTTCATCACTTTCAACACCTGATTCTTCAATAATTCTGTTGGAAAATCTTCGAGAATCTGCCATTGCTTACGCAGCAACTCTTGGGTGCTGGGTATCTGGGTTCTGCCGGACCATTGGGGCCTTTATACCGTCCCTTCAACCTCAACATTGTCTGCAGCCGGAACAGCCAAGGCCCCCTTCCACAGACATGTCCGCCGTCAGAGGTGCTAGACCATTGATTGAAAAGGGATGTCTACTCCTACGATCGAGAGACTTCCATGCCGCACCATTTATTAGAGCACGACCAGCTTCCAAGAGATCTCCGAAAGTCAGAGCTATGAACCCACCTGCTGGAGCGTTACAGATAAAGCGGACGTATGACTACGAAGAGTCTCTCCCGCCAATTGCCCTCCTCCATGCTGCTAAGAAATCGGGGGCCCTTACTGTAGAGCCGGATCAAGCTCTTGAATTCTTGCGTGAATACCAAGCCCTGGCTGGGAAATCCAATGTGGGGTGGGAGCAAAGATTATGCAATGGTGCGGTCTCATTCTGACTTCCAATTCCGAGTTCTTACAGAATTATAGAACACGATATGTTGCCGTCGACAATGGCGCTTCTTGCTGGAATCCTCAAGAGATGTCATAGTGGAGGCCAGAAAGCCCTTGCTAAGAGCGTCATGCTCGCCGCGTCGAGGCTTGGAGAAAAAGCAGCGACGTTTGATATTATATCGGAGGCACTGCGTGTTGGCACTCTCTATGAGTACCGTGCTCCTCTTGAACGACTTGGCACCCTAGCCAAGAAGGACAATGATCCTCAAGCCATGACATTGTTGGGCAAAGTCCTCATGGGCGAAAGACGGGAGAAGGAAGCCCTGGATTGGTTCAGAAGAGCGACCCGAGAACCAACTGGTGGATTGGATTTTGATGGTGCTGGTGAATCACTTGTGAGTGAAGGCCGAATCTTGTCTCAACGGGGCGATAGGAACGGAGCGAAGGCTGCGTTCGAGAAAGCTGCATTTGAACTTGACGACCCCTCAGCATACTTCTATCTCGCGCAGCTGCAAGAGCCTCGCTCGTCAAATCAACAAGTCTACTTGCTTAAAGCGGCATCTTCAGGAGTGGTAGAAGCATGGCATAATCTTGGCGCTCTTGAACTTGAAAATTTGAACAAGCAAGAAAGGAAACCGACTTCATTAGATGATTATGGTATGGCTAGGGAATGGTTTCAAGTTGCTGCTGCCGAAGGATTCGGCTTGAGCATGATCAATATGGCTGTCATCTGCAAGGCTGTTGGGCAGATGGATAAAGCTTTGGAATGGTTGGAGAAGGCAGAAGGTGTTGATGGGGTTCGAAGTGAGGCGACAGCCATGAAAAGACAATGGGAAACCAGTGTCTCCTGAACCTGCAAGTGAGATTACTAATCGATGCACAATAATTCCCTCAATGCTGGAAATTACTTCCATCTTGCTTTCTGCAGCACTAATCGTTCTAATGAGCCTGTTCTGAATTCCAGGTATTGTTTCAGCTAAAGTGGCGTTTCAATTCAGACCCCAGCTCTCACGAACTTCCCATTCGGTTTGCTTTCCAATATCAGGCTAACGCAGCTCAGCTTCGAAGTCTGTCCTAACAAGATGTAGTGAATATCAGCATAATCATTGGTGGATCTGATGCTATGGTCATAAACTTGACGGCAGAAGCTTGATTGCCCTTTTACTTGGAAGCCTCCAAGGCTTGAAGCTCGGAGAACCAGTGTTCCAGATTTTACTTGACCGAAATTTTCTCTTTCGTCCACTGGTTATGCTTGACAATCCAGCATCTCGGCAGAAAACGCCACAATCTTCCAATGAAAAGCGACGCCGCTTCCGGTCGAGGCCCGAGGTCATGTGGGGGCTATGTTCTTCTTCTCAGGATATACTCGCACGCTCCCACGCCAGATGCTTGACCAAACACTTTCTCCACAAACCAGCGAGATACATTTCGTCCCATAAATACTCCAACTCACTTGCTATACTCGCAAATTTGTAATAGCGGGCAATCGATCTTCTGAAATTGAAAGCTCTTGTAATCCTCAACGATCGCTTCCCAGACCAGATCTTGCCTCGTCTAGATCGTCGATTTGCCGTCGAGAGCAACCCTGAACACTCCAGATGGCAGCCTTTTGCAGATTTTGTGCCCTTTTTCTGCATTTCAACGGCCGCCGTCTGACATCGCCAAAAAAAAGTTCTCGTTCTCCAAAAGACAGCACGCGCGGAGAAAGCAGCGACTTTTGCAAAGCTCAGCCTCTGGCTTCAAGTCGCTCTCTCTCTTGGTTGTAGTTATGCGTATCCATTGATCTTAACCTTGCTCCAGTGTTGGTGAAACCTGGTAACCAGCAACTCGGATCTGGTGGAGCGGTTCTCAGGAAGCCATTTTATACGCCCACAGCACTCGTGGCAGCGATGGTCAAGACAGAATTCATGTATACTCCTCCCATAGCGTCAATCTCCCTCTGCCGGGGACTGAATTTATTCTCGTAACTAATAAAAGACATAGACACTAAACCGATTGGTTTTGAAGCCACAGAGCTGCACAGATAACTGGGAAAGAGTCATGACCTTTAGAGACGCCCTAATCATGCACTAACAATAGCAAGCTTAAGTCAAGCCGTCCTCCGACCTGTCCACGACGAATGCCCAACAGCTTAGCCAAACACGGGAGCGTAAGAGAGAATCAACCAAACGGCCACTGCATTAATAGGGCCATAAGAATGCCTAGGTACAATTAGCTTGAAATATCAGAAATTCTTGAGTCGGGATATGGCGCTCACCAGGTACTAAAATGCCAAGGGAGATGGCAGCACTGAGACCAAACAAATTTGGGCTTCCAAAAACCCAAAAGCCTGTCAAGAGATCGCCTCCACATCCGTCAGAGATAGACTCGGAAGGTAATGCCCTGAGGTCATCCAGAGTTGCTGAATCGTCCATTCCTACAGTCGCCAATGGTTTCTCGCCAACCTCTTCCTTCTCTGGAAGAATCGTGCCTTTGGTTTGATCGTTGGCAGCTTCCAGCATCAACGCGTTCTTCTTGATGAGCTCAAGAACTCGTGTCTTGTTCTCGAAGCCCCACTGCTCGACCAATTCTACAAGGGACACGTTCTCGCATTTGTTTTCAGCCCGGCCCGGCCCGGGAGGGTACTTAAAGCTAAGCTTTTGTTCTTGCACCACTCCCTTGACTCGTACAACTAACTTCGTACTAGTGTATTTGGGAGGATTGGTAACAGATATGTAGAAGTACGGATCAGCCCCATACTCAAGGAATTTCTCGACAATCTCGCCCAAAACCACGAGACCTTTATATCTCGACGGGTAAAGCCAGAATCTGCAACATCTCAGCAGAATGTGGTGCCAGAGCGAGACCTCGGTATTTTCATCGCCAAACCGTATACCAAATCTTGCCTTTCGATCAAAGGAAGCTGGATAGAGATAGGTAGAAAACAGGTTCGAAGTGGTTTCGGGATGCATTCCGTGATTGCTATGTAAACAATCGATCAAATCACGTATACCTTCTACCAGATGCATTTCGGGGCTGACAAGAGTACAATTAAGCAGGAGTTGGGGAGTGAAAAGATGAATAGCACCTGGATTCCGGCCCAACTCCCAAAGGACATAGTTATCGCTGCCAAGGAGTGCTGCTGTGTATATTGGATGTCGAAGTGTTTGCCACATTCGGGATCCTGTTGATATGCCTGAAGTCGGTACGATATCTATAAGGGTTACACCAGACTTCCCGCGAGCCCGAAGTTCCATGCCGGAAGAGTCATGATTGCCTTGAACTTGGTGGCGCTGCCACGCCAATGCTAGTGATACAAGAAAAGAATACGGATGGCCATCAAGCTTGGCCATGGAACGTAAATGTACCAATTCCAAAGCCAATACGTCAAAGTAGCTCGAATCTTTGACGTTTCCGGGCTCTCTCGAGCAAAGCTCTGCAAGTGTGAGCCGAGAGATAGCATCCACTGAGTTAAAGCCAATGAGATATTGCTGCATTCGGGCTCTTTGTATCCCACTGGACAGAAACTCGGAGATCGATCGGTGTGTTATTACGATGCCTTCCGATGTTTCCTCCCTGGGATCTTGTCGGGTTTCCAAGAGCCCTCTGCAATACCCGTTCAATCGCTTGCGTGCAGACTCGACTCTCAAAGCTCTCTCTTCCTGGGTCAACGTCTGATATTGGGAATCTTCTCGTGAACACAACACGGGCTCCCGTGTGAAGTCGTTCAGGAATGAGTAGGACAATAATGTGAGAAGCATGTTATGCTGTTTTAGCTCGAGGACCATAGAGAATGTCTGATAAGCAGCTTTGAGGTCTGAATCGGCTAGAGAGTTGAGAATGTATTCAAAGAGGTCATTTAGCTCTCGGGGAAGACAATCAATCTCACTGTGCAAAGCACTGAGATCGACGCCGTTTTCGATTTGTTCGCGAATTCTCTTGACCACAAGCGTAACCCAGAGAAAGATCCCTTGAGCGTTCTCTACAATAGCCTTCGTAAGCTTCGTCCGGTCTTCTTTCCGATCCATGTAGCGGAACTTATCAAGAACGTAGCGCGTCATATCCAATCTGGTCAAGTTCTGAAGGCTGATACGTTGCTCATTCGAGAAGGCGTTCATGAATACATTATACTCTCTGCTGGAAATACATATTTTTACAGTTGTTGGTGCAAGATTTGTCCAGCTGTTGAGCAAGTCGACCAGGGTTTTTGGGTCTTCTTGATGTGTCCCCTCATATTCGTCAAGACCATCGATAAAGAAGCAAAAGCAATAGTTGGTGTATAACTTCGGATCTGATATTAATCGTGAGAATGCCTCCCGAATATCCTTATTCGATAATGGTAGCTTCAATTGCACCTGCCAAGGCGTCGACTTGACTCGATCCCAGTAATCTGGAAGAACTGCTCGTATGAGATGAGGATATGCTTTCAAAACATCGTGCAGTAGAGACCTAATAAGGCCGGCAAGCGATTTCTGCATTTTTGACCCCGGCTTCCAGAAGAAGAAACGAGCAAAGACTAGTTGACGTTCGCCTTATCATAGTTACTAGTCTATTGCACAATGAATATGAAAAACGGAGATAATTACCAGCCCATTGTCCAAGCAGTTTGTTAGTGCGATTGTGGTCAGAGAGATATTTCATCAACGTTGACTTTCCAGATCCTAATTTTCCGGAAATGTGGAAGATTCCCGCTCCTGATGAGATCCAATTGAGCAACATTTCTCTCGCTGAAGTTTTTGCTTCATCCTTGTACTTATCTTCATTATTAGTATAAAGACCATCGTCGTAAATCCACCGAAGTGTCTCAAAATGCGCCTCATCCACTTCTTCATACCGCCCATACATTCCTTCAAAAGCTAAGCTTTCGAGAATGCGATATTGAGCGATTACGTCGCAAGCACGCTCTGATAACCCCAAAAGCAATCGTAGCTGATTTTGAGCGTTGGGAGTAAAGGACTCGATAGGGATCCCTTGACCTAAGTGCTCCAATTGATCTTGTAGATGCTGGATTTTTGCGGAATCGTCCTTCGCTGATGTAACCAGAGTATTGAGCCTGACTTGCGTCTTTGAACTGAAGTGAAGCATTAACATTTTGCAGCTTGAAGCAAAGAAACAACCCACCTTGTCAGATAATTCAGTTGCAAGTCCAACTGAATACGGCAGCTGCTCAGCTGCTCTTCCAACTTCCGTCGCTCGCCCTCGTAGAACTTGGTCTTCAGGCCTGCAACCAGGCTGGAGCTTTTCGACTTCCGATTTTTAGGCTTGAGTTTCTCCAGAAGATCCAGTATTTTCTTCGCCAAGGCCTCGCATTCTGTTGCGAGGTTACACAAAGCCTTTTCTTCACCAGATACTTGAGCAGTGCTGGGAGGCTGAAGCTTGGCGGCAAACCGCCTCATCTCCGTCGCGATCACCTCGGAGTTACCACTTTCTTGAGTATTGCCAGAAACAGACCCATAGATGTCGATCGAAGCGCTGATAACCTTTGCGCTATAGTCGATGAATGACAAGATATTGGCTGCCAAGCCGATGGCCGTGACGGGATCCATACTTCCACGAGGCTGGGGATCCGGTCGGGTATCAAACGGCTGGCGACCACCTTCAACTCATCAAAGGTTTCAAGCCGATGAGCTTGGCTGTGTTCGTTGTCGAAGAGGATTTTCTAGGGGCAAACGATTTGGATTCCACGTTGCACAGTAATTCACAAGTAGGTTGTGAAAGGAGGATGGATGCCTGCTGCTGTTTTTGGGAGGAGAGCAATTCGAAGGTCGGGTGGTGGCTGAGTGCAGTGACACGTGACTCTTCGAACAAAGATGCAGAAGATGGCAAGGCTGGCGACTGCACCAGACTCATCCCTCTTTCTGCGCTCTCGCTCATCTGAGTCAATTCTTTATTCAAGTGAAAACGGTATTAAGTAACAGCTAAGCCCCGAGCCAACGGGAGGAACATCGTCGACAAAACTCAGTCAAATTTACCTACTAGAGTGAAAACGCATTTTGCGAGAAATGGGTGCTCACTCACTAAATCAGCAAATAGCCCATATTGAAACCCGATACTAAGGAGTCCTAAACTAAAGTGCGACTACCTCCTATTTCTTGAGAATTTGAAAACTTCAATGTAAGGCCTCTCAGGTTCTCGGCCCTAATTTTTACTCAACAATTGGAAAACTAAGCGAGCCTTCAGGGGTTCGGGAGGCCCAAATACGCCAAAATAATCATCAACACTAGCGACCCTCCTACGACTCCATCCTCTTATACCACTCTCGGACTCTATTCCCATATTTTCTATAACAAGAAATCGGAACCCTCTGTAAAATACATGACAAAGACAATTGATGGGGTTTCAAAATTCCAGCACCCGGCACAAAATTCTCCGTATCATCTCACTCATCACATGGCCGTATAACCGGATTGGGAGTTTGTCTCTTTACTAATGCAACATGTTGCATTTATGAAGTCTCAGCAATTCAGGTGAAGTGAAATCTTGTATCAGAACAAGAGTAATGCAAGAATAAGACCAATGCAGGCATATGCCGAGAAGACGAGCTGTTATTTGAAGAGCATGAGTCTGCAGAGAGCCGAAGGCTTAGATATTAGATTGGTGAATTCGTTTCACTTCGAGACGGAACAGGACGTTGCTGCGCTCGAGGCCACCAAGAAAGGAACAGATGGCGCGCTTGAAAACCAAAGTATCTTAATCCTCTCCTTCTGTCATTCTTCAATCCCAGAAACGCATCGCCCTAGCCGGGCAAGCCTGTGTTGATGTCAACTTTTCTAAATCCCAATCACGACGCAGAACGCTGCTGTGGGCCTGCGGTGGGATGGGCATGCAGTGGGCGTCCTTCACTGGTTGAGTTTTGCCAACAGTATTGCCGAACGAATCGATGGGCCTGGTGGCGCGGTAGAAACGCGGGAGGCCAATTTTAGGAAGGTACAGCCCATAAGTACAGTATTCATATGTCTCTAGAGAGCCTTTAGTATAGAGATCCCGAGTTCTATAATATCCTAGAGTTCTACTTAAAACAGCTCTATCTTATCTTACCCTAGTTACTCGTAATCTATAGCTATAGCTATAATATCCTAGAGCGCTACTACTTAAAATAGCTCAATCTCCGCTAATTACTCGTAATCCACAGCTATATCTATAGTCTACTAGAGCTCTACTACCTAAAATAGCTTAATCTTATCCTCCCTTAATTACTCGTAATCTATAGCTATATCTATAATATCCTAGAGTACTATTACTTAAAATAGCTCGACTAGTAAGTCTATTATAATCCAAGCTTCGTCCTTTTCTGACCTCTCGTCCTCTACTAGTTCCTCTTAATCTATAGTAGTCTCATTAATAGCGATTTTAAGCTTAATAAATCCATCCCTAGCACCTATATCATCTATAATATCTAACGCCGAGCCTTCTATATCTAGTTCTTATATTATCGGGGGTACTTGTAATAGCTATAGGCTCCTCGTATACCCTAGTAGAGTATACGCCTAGGGTTTAGAGTAAAAAGTTTCGAATAATATAGGGATTTAGTAACACTTATTAGGCAAATATATCTAGGTTCGGAATTCTAGTCTTATTATTTACTAGGATACTTAATTAACTATTTTTAGGTAGAGAAAAGCTTTAAGCTATTTAGTGCTTTTATATAAGATTAGGTATATCTATTATTTATAGGGTTAAGTACTATTCTAAGACTATTAAATATACCTTTCTCTCTCTTTCTTTTAGTATTTAGGGCTTATAAGTCTTCGCGCCAACCCTTGCTTATTACTGAATATCCTTAATAAATATATATATACTATATACTTCTCGGACTTAAAATTCAAAATTCTACTAGTCTAGTATTTTCGAATTACAGAGAAAGCCCCTTGCCTTATTCGCTTTCATCCTAGGTACGCGAATTAATTATCTAAGTAACTATATAGCTTAGGAGTTAAGTAGCAAATTTAGAAGCTTAGGCTATCTATAATAGTACCTAAATTCTAGAGCTAAAAAGCTATTATCTTTAGATTAAGGGGAAGATAATAAATAGTAGTAATACGAGTATAAACGATACTACTTTTAGGACTAAAGAAAGCTCTCTATTTCATATTAAATACTAGTTCTCTTATTTAAAGCCCTATATCGACTTTCTTTACTATTATATGCCTCTATTAGGGACATAGCCTCGGGACTTTCTATATCGTCCCTCGTAATCTATATCACGTAGATAAAGCTAGATCCCTTACTAGAATATAGCTAAATCTCATTCTTTTCGACTACTACTAGATTTTAATTTAATAATATCCTATAACTATATATAGTATTAACTATATTCTCGGAAGAGCTTACGAAGGTATCTCTTTCCGAAGATAGCCTTAGCTTCTTCGAGTTAAAAGACTCAGTAATTAGGGATAATATTCATATAGTAAAGGAGAGAAGCTTTAAGTTTAATACGGAAGATAGCCTAGAGTTTAGTAAATAGCACGTCCTTAATTTAGTACATAGAACTAAATATTCTACAAATATTTATCTAATCTCTTCTAGTATATTATACTTATTATAGAATCCTTCTTTAGTAATAAACCTTATATTCTAGTATATTAGCTATAATATATAGTATACCCGGGGCATTTCCCCTCCTTTAGGAGTAATAGACCTATAGCTAGCTAGTGTGTTTTAGTAGTCTCTCTAATAGCTAAGGGATCACGAATAATATATTAAGGTAGTTCGTATTAAGTTATGTTACTATTACTTAAGAGTAAAGGTACTTGCCCAAAGCTTCTAAATCTAACCTTATTATAGTAGGCTACTAAAAGAAGGAGGAAATATATCATAATAGTAGCTTATAAGTTCTACTACTATTATAATCCTCTATTCTAATAGATCTAGTAGAACAATTTCTAATACTCGACTATATTTCGGAATAGAAGAAAGAATAGTAATTATATTCGAGTTTATAACCCTTAAAGTAATTATAATCAGAAAATAGCTAAAGATATAGCTTCTAGATATACTAGAGTTAAAATAAAAAGTAGTAGATATAAGGAGTAGTAAAATCGGAATAAACTTTGAATTTATTATTATAAGGAAAAGGAAAAGG